>JBAMIE010209630.1:0-22252 GCA_037177295.1 Kaempferia parviflora
CCGTCCCAGAGCCAACACGGAGGAGGTAAACCACGGATGGCTACTAGCCATAAGTGCAAATGGTCAAGACATGGGGAAGGTATATGCTCAGGCACGCCGAGATTCGACCTCTAGACCTCATGTGGCAAGCAACAACCAATCATGGAAACGGTGACACTAAAGATAATCTCTAAGAAGAGGTCGTGAGGGGTTGAGGCAAGCAACATTCAGCAAGTATCTACAACTTGGCAATCTAAGTCACAAATGATAGTGGTAATCTGAAGATGGAGTGACACTAAAGGATCCTTGTGTTGACCTGAAACAATGACCCATGGTTTTGGAGTTGGAATGAGGTAGCTGTGCACCTCCATTAACATTTTACATGATTCTTTAGGAGATAGTTTGTTATACAAGTAGGAGCAATAGTATCTACTGTGCAGTGGTAGGCCCCAATGCAGTCTTTCAGGCACTCATAGTTCGATTCTCAGCTACGACGTACTATAGGACATTTTCCTATGGTGGAATGACAAATTTGAGATGTAGGGTTAATGGGCCGCCCATTGCAAGCACTTCCGGATTTACCCTGATGACCGATGGAAAACTTTCGTTGGTCCATCATCCGGGCTCAAAAGGTTGGATACCTGATGCTAGCTTAAAAAAAATGGTGTCCTCATGAATCAATGGACATTAATAAAAAAAAAGTGGATATTAGGTGGGGCAACAAATGGTATATTTAGTGTGAGATTCCCTTGACTCCGCATATCTTGTTTGCTAATTTGCTCAGGCCGGAGTGATTATTTTGTTGCTTTTATTGAAAGTGACAACAAGATGAATATTGTTGTATCTACTTGCAAGTATTTCAATAGCAAAGTCAAAAATGTATTGGTCAATCGAGCTCAGTTAGGTTAACACCATGAAAATGTGGTGGGTAATCATCCAAGCATGGACAGTGTAACAATGTTTTCTAGATAAGGCAAAAACTTGGACAAAGGCAAGTATCGGAGCTAAGTGATAGCTATCTGATGTTTACCTCACAGCAGTAAGAAAAATTTAACTCTAGTACAATATAAATAACCAAAAAAGTGCTACTGGGTTAAAACTCCTGCTAGGATGCTCAACATTCTAAGTAAATAATTTACAACAGCCTCAAAAGTTAATGCTTGCACCATACTCCTGTCACATACCAAAAGGGATTTGGTTACAAAACATAATCTAATAACAAATACCTTAAAGACAGAGAAAAGGAACTCAGACTCAATTAAACACTTGAAGCAATACTATATAATTTAGAAATTATGGTAACAACAGCAATGGATTAGCATGATTACTAGATATGGCATATGCCTAGACAAAGACATGTGACAGTGATTGCTGATAGTGTATTTAATGTTACTAGCTCATCATGAACAACTAGCCCGACTAAATATATTCAAGTAAAAACGTTTTGATCTAAGACCAAGCCAACAAAACAAGACTATTAACAGAAAAGCATAAGACACTCAGCAAATTTGCAAAAGAATAGATGTAGGATAAAAGGAGAGAACCTGCACTCTTGTCCAAAGTAACGGAACCAAAGCTTTGGCCTTGGACTCCACAAAAACATTTGACCAAAGCGTAGACACAGGAAAATCAAGAAGCGGAGTTTCAGTTTTTGTTGTGAAGTTGTCATTGCTGACCCTAAGACTTTCGAGCGCCTGATCAAAAACTGTGCCAGCTGCACCAGCATTTTCAGGACAGCCATTACTGAAACCACCTGAAAAAAAAATAATTGCAAGAGATGAAACATGAAAATAACTGTGCTTATGACTGAAACAATTTAAGCAAAGCAACAAAACAAGAACTATGCAATTTTTAACTCTTACAATCAAGAAAAAAAATTTCCTTTACAAGGGCTCTATGCCTAATTTATCTCCCAAATATCAGAAGCAAGTAAGAACAGTACCATGCCAAACAATTTTTTATTGACATCAACATAAACTTATTCATGTTATTGTAGCAAAAAGGTATAAAAACGACAAACCTTTGCACTTAAGCAAACACAAATTTTATTCATGGAGTAACTAAGCAGCATAAAAAGATATACTCTTTAACAAACTCAAAAGGATAATACTACTAGATGAGGATAATATGAGAAAATAAGGCAAAGTTAAATAATATGAATATATTTTTCAAAGTGCCAAAGACTTTGTCAAGCACTAGTAACACACAAAAAGAGCTCAAAGAGAAAAGGATAGTAAAAGTGGTTCCTGATGAGAATATAATGTATAAGAATATGTATCGAGAAAAAAATATTGGATTTAAAAAAATTATTAAACAAGGTCCATAAAAGCATCAAAAATTGATTTCAGATTGAATGGCATCAGAATTTTGTCTCAAGTATCATTTTCACTAATAAAATTTAGCATTCAATCTGATTTTTGCAATTAGAATTAAGCAAAACAAAGAAAAAGTTAGGTAACTTTGCAGCTTACTAGTTAGAGAATGCACAATAACAAATGAAGAAATAAGTGTAAAAAAAACATGAGAAAGGCATAATTTAACCAAACAAGACATTCATACAAGCTAAAAGTTACAGTCACTATATCAACCCAAACAGCTAGAGGAGTTCTTGGGAGAAACATGTTGAGTTGTAGAACCAATTAGGAGGTTAAATATCAACCAGCAGCTCACCTTCAGTAAATCCCACATAAAAGTAGTTCAACAATAACCTGTCTAAACAGAAGTGAGAGCTGAAAATTGAAAGAAAAAGATCTTTATACCAAATATGCTTATTAATTATATATCATGGAAAGATGTCCTTTGAATTTAATACATCAAGTAGTACAAACCATGAGCTGTGATCTTAACGTCTTGTATGCTGTAACACTCTAGAGAGATTCGTCCACCGCCACCTCCACCCCATCCACTTCCACCAGCGGCACTAATAATACCAGTTCCCTTCCTAAGCATTGAGGTTGGAAGTGGATGAGTGTGCAATTATAAACTCTAAAAGACACAGTATGATTTGCAAGAATGTAATGTACAACTACAACAATAAAAAGACTATAGCATAAATGTAATTCTACAGCAAAAAATAAGTGACATGAATGGAGCTAAGAGTAAAAGATGTGGAAATGCTACTTTTTATAGAAATGTCATCCCATGTGTCATTCTTATGAGCCTATTTAGACACCATTTTTAACATTATTAAAGCCATAGCTGGAGCATGCCCTCAATGGGTGGATGTTTTACAAGAATGAAACAAGCATAATTTTTGTGAACCTAACAAGGCTTATCCAGCTGTCTTCGACTGACTACACAGCATCCTTAATCATGGAAGTAATAAAAAAAAACTTGAATCCACATGTTTTCCCTTCAGCTTATGAGACCTTAATTTTTAACAACAAACTTTTCAAGTGTTACATTTTTTGATTGCATGATTTGGATACATACTAGTGTTATAATGAATCAGCTTCCATAATCTTTCATTTCTTTTTAGTCCTTCCTAAAGATAATAGCAGTATTTTTACTTGACATTATCCAAAAGCTTTGGGCTTTTACAGCAAGAAGGGTCAGCCAGTGTAGTAGCCTAATGCGGTGGCAAGAAGTCTGCTTTTGCTCGCATATTATATACACTTGATATCTTTTTCTCCATGGAGTAGGCTAAGACTGATCCACCTTGTATTGTTTTTGTTATCTCATTGTGCATTTGTTCTTTTCTACCACAGGAGATAGATTCAACCACACTGGTTCACAATATTGGATATTCTACCTTCTAGAAGAATTGGATTTCCATATAGAGCGGGTCATTTGAAGGCATGACTTCCAGTATCTATTTTTATAGAAAGGAACCTTACCAATGCTCTTTTGTTAGTATTGATTTTGGCAAGCAATCCTAGTGCAACTTTCGACATAAGAAGTGGTATTAGAATATTTGTGATGTACAAGTGGTATCAAAGTGTAGATTGCCAAATTCTTAGAGTAATGCATCTAGGTCTTTGTAGAGGGTGGAGCAATTAGCATAAGAGATAGACAAAGTGTTCATCCGATGGTAGAGACTTCAACAGAAATATGAGGGATCTCTATTAGGATGTTTGATTGAGGATAAGATTTTCTTTGTGGTGACTGCGTCTGTCAGATTTGTTGGCACAGGAGTTTGATGGGTACTCTACTTGGCAAGCAGAAGGGCATGCCATCAGACATCATAGAAAGAAATTAAGAGACGATGGGATTAGAAGTAATCAATAGCATCAGATTTCGCCATGCGTAATGTCATTATATATGGTGGTCAGTGAGATCACATCACAAGGTGTGATGCAAAGAATAAATATATTCTAATGTAGCCACATCATCAGGTGTCAAGTGTCATCAGCATAGTTCAATATGCAATTTGAAAGTACATATTCCGGCATTCTCTAAGGGGTACATATACTAACAGTTTGGAACTGAATAGTAGATATCATTCGTGCTTAGCTAGTCAAAATAGAAAAAATATTCTAATTAAGATGAGAAGCTTGGTGAAGGCATTAACAATTCATTCTTTTCCTTAGTATCTCTTAATAGAGCCGAAAGATAGGTCAAACATCAAAAATGAAGAAGCAAAAGTGGGGAGAAGCGTGTGAAAGAAAAAAAAAAAAAAAAATTGGCATCTACTCCATTAGAAGAGCAACTAGGAAACATGTAGGAAGAGAGAAGATGATGGAAGAGCGAGGTTGATGTTGAATGAGAAAGAGAGAGAAACTAACGTCTCTTTAATGGTACAATTAATTGAATAAAGACATGAGAGAGGAATTTGGTGATGGAATTAAGGACAGTAATTCGTGATCGAAAGGAATCAGGAGCACATTAAAACACAACATTAGAGAGAAGATGGTTACCATCAACAGGTAGAGCCGCAGGTGACAATGATCCAAACAATCAAAGTTGATGCATGAAAGGCAAATGTCAGACTTGAAAGCAGTGATCACTGATTCTATGCTCGAGGTACCAGACCACTAACTACAATAGTTACTGATTGATCTGTGTGTGCTTCCATAAACTAAGAAGAACAAAGAAAAAATGGAAAATCAGAAAGCTTTGATATACCAAGATGATGCGCCTGGACTGTCAATTGAATGCTGATCAGCATCTGAAACTCTTGTTGAGGGTGAAGGAGAATCTTGTTATGAATATGCAACTGGTGACTCCGAACAAATGCTTCGTGTGGATCCCTTATATGCTCAAGAGAAAAGTGATTGATCCTGACAATCCCTTGAAGGCAGAACCCAAGGCGAAGGTCAGTTATTCCGAGAATGGGCAAACGATGCAACAGCATCCTTGAAATACACACTTTCATATTTAGCTTTAGTAGTTGTTTCTTATATTTGCTTTTTGTTGTTAAGTTACCTGACAAGAAGTATGCGGCTAGCAAGATGCACATTTACGATCCAGTGGAAAAGAGTTGATCAAGGGCTGGGATGAAAAGGAGTCTTACATAACGCTTAACCCATATAAATTTATAGATTTTTCATTTATTCAGATCTGATGGTAGTTTTTGTTATTGAACAGTATACAGGAAAAAGATCACAAGGCGGGACTCTTGCTTTGGTCATTGCTCTGAGCTCGATAAGCATCACATCTTAAAGTAGTGCAGAACACTAATAGAACATGGAGTGTCTTCCCTAAGTACAAGACAATGTCAAACACGATAACTAGTTTCCTGAAAATATAAGAGAAGAGTAATGGCTGCATGACTCTTTACAAAGAATTTCTAAGGTAAGTTCTCAAGAACAACTCTGAAGTTGTACATAAATATGAACAAGAAATGAAGATGTGAAACTGTGTTGCTTAAAAATGCAACAATTTTAAAGAACACAAAATGCAATCAACTTTTAAAATAAAAATAAAAAAACCACAATCTCTTTAATCATTAGGACAGTCACCATCCTCAGAACTCTACAAGGAGAGGATGAATCATATTAGAATAAACAGATGAAGATGGACTAACTAGAAAGAATCCAATAATGTTTCAAAAGTGTTTCATGCAACTGTAAATGCACCAAATGTGTACCCAGTGCTTCACGGCACCAGAAATGCTAGCATAAACATATAGTCAATCTCATATTCAAAATTTATTGCTAATACTAAGCTAGTTTATTAATTAAGTCAAACTTTACACAACTTGAAATAGATTAGGTAGATTAGAAGGTAAAAAAAAAAGATAAACAAACTAACTGGATCAAACACATTCATATTCAATTTAATAAAGAACTAAGGAATTTATTGTTAGTATTAGCCCTAAAAGTCAATTATGAGATGATTAGGCTAGTTGGGTTCATACAATGGACTATTGGACTAATGCATTGAGTCTAATTTGGATTAGATCATTTTGAGTTAGACTCAAGTTAGACCTATTGAGTTAGACTTGAGTTAGGCCTATTGGGTTAGACTCAAGCTAATCTCATTGAGTTTGACTCAAATTTAAGAAGACATATTAATTGGGAATTAATTATGCACTTAAGAGGGGAAAATAAAAAGTCAAAAACCCTTCATATTCATTAGATGAATATAAAAGAAATTTGCTCATTTTTTGTGAGAGTGCCTTTTGGAATTCTTAGCTTCTTCTTCTTCTCTTCTCCTCCTTGGACGAACACAAGAAAAGGAGGGTAGCACCTCTCCTTCTTTGGCCGAACAATAAAAAGAGGCTAGCACATCTTAGTTATTTTTTTCCAAATGTGAGTTTGTGAGACGGACGAGAGAACGTGTTCGTGTGGATACCACATAGGCATAAACACTTGATCGCGCTGAGATCTGCATCCAAAGAAAAGTTACTATCGGGATTGCGAATAACATGCAACGAAGATAACTTCAATCTATTAGATAGAATCAAAACTTAGTATATGGTTTTCCTTCGCATGAATCTTCTGGAGAGGATCTAGTATTTGTTTTTCCGCTGCGCTTTTGCGTGTTTAGTGCACTAGATCCTTACAATGGTATCAGAGCCACTTGCGTAGGCATATACTAAATTGTAGTTAGAAATTTATATGTGATATAGAAATTGCATAAGATGTTTACTATGATTTCATGATTATGAGTCTTTGATTTTGTTGGGAACGAAACTATTTGCGTTGAACAAACTAAAGGATATAGCACTTACATACATGTTGTGAATGTGTGCTATATTCTGATTTCGTTCGACAAGACACATACATGACTTGGTGGTCTCGAGTTGCATTTTTGAGAACAGATTGTGTAAAACACACAACAGATTTTTTTTTGGACTTGGGGATTTGGGTGTTCTCGGATTTGGCAGTAACTCGTTCAAAGAGTTTGCAAAATTATTTTGCTTCTGGGGCGCTGCCCCCATGACCCCCGCCCACTAACCGTTAGCGAGACAGCCGTGGCGTTGCGGCTTATAATTCATTGTCGAAGTCGTAGTAGATTTTATATCATAGAGACATTATGAATGTTATATGACATGGTGCATGGTTATAGCCTCTTACCCCTATGTGATTGGATAAATGTGTGTGTGAATGTTGTAATTCATAATACGGCCTACGTGTCGTGTCTTTTCTCTTTTTCACTTATGTTGTAAATTTAGACTATCCTCGAATGTAACTCGAGGTTTCTTTAGATTCTGTAACGTACAAATTAGTAAAGGAATAGTCTACTGAACGATGGTGAAAAAGGGAGAAGGACACGACGACCGAAGAAGCACTTGGTGAAGATGCTTTGACCTAGGTTAACCTTTCGATCATCTTATTGGCTTAAGAAAATCGTAGTTGATGGGGCCATGCATGTTGATGTATGTCATGATATGTCATGATTGTATGCAATGCATGTGTAGTTTAATCATAATTAGGTTCTTTTTAATATGCCTAACAAAGTTGGGTACTCACTCGATCATTTGTAGTCATATTTTCCAAAGCAAAGTGACTCGTTTTATCTTGGTAGAGTGTGACAAGACAATTGTGATGTTCGACTATTAAACTTTGGGTGTGACCTAACTAGATTACCTCAATTAGATTGAGCACTTAGAGGCATATTCCATACGATATAATTCAAATTATACTAGTCTTGGGCAATTAGCCAAAGCTAATTCAAGATGAGTAATAATATGGATTTCGGGCAAATGAACAAATAGTCTTATTCACCTAGCTATACAAGAGTTACATTTGATACAATTGGTATAAGTTGTTTACCTACATTATACTAGTCTTGGGCGATTAGCCAAAGCAAACTCAAGATGAGGTATAATATGGACAAATGAACAAAACATCGTGTTCACATAACTATCCAAGAATTGCATATGATGTAATTGGTAAATATTGTCTACCTAAATTATACTAGTCTTGGACGATTAGCCAAAGCTGACTCAAGATGAGGTATAATATAGATCTTATCCTACCCGAATATAATTGCCTTTAGGTCTGGAACTAGTAGTGTGGGTAAACTAAGGTTACACACATCCATGACTAGCTCCTACCAAGCTTTACAATTCAGTTGGAAAATCATTTAATTAAAAACCTAATTAAATGATTTAGATATGATACATTTTTTGCATTTCATATTGTAGATCACCATGTTGTGAAATATATCTAATACACTCTCACTGCGATGCGATCTGTTCTTGATAAGGACAAGCTCAATGAAGCTAATTTCCTAAACTGATACAGAAACTTAAGGATTGTCCTTAAGCAGGAAAGAAAACTGTACGTCCTAGAGCAACCCATTCCTAAAGCACCCCCCCCCTAATGTTACTCGTGCTGACAAGGATGCTCATAAGAAGCATCAAGATGATGCATTAGATGTGTCATGTCTTATGCTTGCCACCATGAACTCTGAACTTCAGAAACAAAGCAACATGAGAACATGGATACCCAGTTGAACATTATAGACAACCATATTAAGGGCAAGACACGAGAGATTTGAGATATCTAAGGCATTATTTCAATGCAAGATGTAAAAAAGAAGTCCTATAGGAACTCATGTACTCAAATATTATGCATTGAAACTTAAAGACGGGGTGCCTAAATAAGGAACCTGCTTCCACTATGGTGAGACCAAACACTAGAAGAGGCAATACAAGTTATACCTATAGGAAGTAAAAAGGAAGAGAAGTGAGACTTCATCCTCGGGTATATACATGTTATAGAAGTCAATCCATCTATTTCTTTTTAGTGGGTATTAGATACCGATTGTGCATTTCACATTTGTACAAATGTGTAAAGCCTTATAAATAATAGATCGCTGACAAAGGGTGAAGTAGACCTACTCGTAGACAATGGCGCAAGAGTTGTTATAGCTGTAGGAACATATTCCTTGTCTTTGCCTACTTGGCTTATTTTAAAACTAAGAGAGTGTTATTATGCACATGCTTTAAAACATTATCTCAATTTCTTGTTTAGACAAGAAAGGGTCTTTCATTTGTAATAACGGACAAATGTTGTTCCATTTATTTAAATGACATGTTCTATTGTAGTGTGTCTCTTATGAATAGACTTTATGTTCTAGATTTTAAAACCCCAATCTATAACATAATACAAAACCGTTCAAATCTAATGATTTAAACAAAACATATCTTTAAGATTGTCGCTTAGGCTATATAAATGAGAATCGCATTTTACAAACTCAATAAGGATGGTTTTTGGACTCATTTAATTTTGAATCATATAAGGTATGTGAATCTTGTCGACAAGACAAGATGACAAAAACTCCATTTAGTAGACACAGCGAAAGACTTATTGACTTATTAGGACTCATACATACAGATGCCTTTCTGAAATACATCTCGCAGATTGTTTGGCCAAAATCAGGGTACATATATTGACAAGGTGCTTAATCGTTTTGCCAACCGATGTCACATGGTGTGAGCCTTTCAAAGACTCAATGTCCCTCTTCCAAGGTAGAAAAGAGACCGCATGGATTAGATTCCTTATGTCTTTAATATAGGGTCTATCATGCACGTCATGTTGTGTACTCACCCTAATGTCTCGTATAGGCTAAGCATGACGAGAAGATACCAGCCAGATCAGGAGGTCGATAGCATCAAGAATATTCTTAAGTACTTGAGAAGAACGAAAGATTATTTTTTAGTATCTGGAGGTGATGAGAAGTTCACTGTAAAGGGTTACAGCGATGCGCGATTGAGGATATGTAGAATACCGACCGATACTAACATTGTGGATCCTTTGACCAAGGCTTTGGCACAAAGAAAGCATGATGGTCACACTAGGTCACTGGTATTAGATATTTCAGTGATTAGAACTAGTGACACAAGGAGATTATTAGTGTGAGCCCTATGAGTCAATCATGAGATGATTGATACGAGACATATTGTATCATATTTCATTAATAAAAGGTAAAGTTATGGTTATTATACTTATTTCATATCTGTGTCAGATGAATAAGTATAATAATGTCCTAGGGTAATAAATCCTAATCTACAACATATCAATTGATTATATTGACAGTGAGAGGTTGTAGGGGACAGTACACTACTCTTAACTATTTCTATTCAAGCATTATTATACAAGGACAATATGAATGCGTTGAGACTTGCATATAGGTTAACGGATGACTTAATCTCACAAGTCATGAATATGAGATATCAAGTTGATACATGGGTATATATTAGAGAATATATACTGAATGACCAGCCATGAGAATGTTTCATGGATCGTATGAGTCTATTGGTATGAATAATCTTTAGACATGAAGTCACTACGGTTCCCTACAAAAGGAGTTGTGTACTTTGGTATCATCAAACGTCACCCGTAACAGGGTGGACTATAAAGTCGATCATGGGGTATGAAATGAGTTATACAGAGGGATGATTAGGTAGGACACAAAAATGCATAGTCATGCTCAAATTAGTCAATATGAGATATTGAGCTAATTTGATTGAGTGTGTCTACTTAAGGATCAAGAAACACAAAGATTGATAAGAGGAAGACACAATCTACGTCTGATTGATCAATCTAGATATCAAGAATAGAAGGACCAAGTCATACAAGATAATAGACACGGAAATGTTATGTCGGATCTTGACATTCTCGTCACTTGTGTAGCAATGATGTATTGCTAGATGCCGCTCATTGCTTACGTCTCTAAAATGGTTTTAAAGATATTGTCAACGTTACAATAACCTATTTGGTTACACACAAAGAACATGTTGATTTGGAGATTGATTGATTTTTGTTTGACTAAAATACTATGAAGCTTAAGATCAATGGGTTAATCCAGAGTGATAGTATATTCTATGTAATAATTGGTACTAGTGCTAGTGGGAGATTAGTGCTAAGAGTCAATTATGAGATGATTAGGTCTGTTGGATTCATACGATAAACTATTGGGCTAATACGTTGAGTATAATTTGGATTAGACCATTTTGAGTTAGACTCGAGTTAGACATATTGAGTTAGACTCGAGCTAATCTCATTGAGTTTGACTCAAATTTAAGAAGGCATCATAATGATTAATTGGAAATTAATCATGCCCTTAAGAGGGAAAGATGAAAAGCCAAAAACCCTTCATATTCATTAGATAAATATAAAAGGAATTTGCTCCTTTTTTTTTTTGTGAGAGTGGCTTTTAGAATTCTTGGCTTCTTCTTCTTCTCTTTTCCTCCTTGGTCGAACACAAGAAAAGGAGGGTAGCATCTCTCCTTCTTTGGCAGAACAACAAAAAGAGGCTAACCCCTTTTAGTTATTTTTCTCCAAATGTGAGTTTGTGAGACGGACGAGAGAACGTATTCGTGTGGATACCATAGAGGCACAAACACTTGATTGCGCTGAGATCTGCATCCAAAGAAATGTTGCTATCGGGATTGCGAAGGGCACGCAACGAAGGTAACTTCAATCTATTAGATAGAATCAAAACTAAGTATATGGTTTTCCTTCGCATGGATCTGCTGGAGAGTATCTAGTATTTGTTTCTCCGCTACGCGCTTTTGCGTGTTTAGCGCAGTAGATCCTTACGTTTATAAGCGAAAAGATCCATTGCTATAAAAGAGAATAGTTTAGAAAAAACAAGTTTTACACATGAGCTTTAAAAACTTGAATATGATTTCAATTTTGTTATCATACATTATTCATATAGTTTTTATTTTGAGAAACTTCTTACCAATTGAAAATTATGTTTTCCCAAATGCAATTAATACTAAAATATTTTTTAGAATTGAATGCAATTCATCTGCAAATGCTTTAGTATAACATATGCATCAAGAAGTGTAAAAGCAACCACATGCTTCCTATCTATAATGCACTTTCCAATAGCTTGCATCTAATATCGAAAAAAGATGAATGTAATGGCAAAAAACAATTCAACAATGATTGTAAATACATTTGCACCCATAAAAGACATGAACTATGCCCTAGCCCAACAACATGCTGCCTGCATATACTTTCTAAAAGCCTGCAACTAATGTCAAACAAAGATGACTAGCGCTACTAAACATATCATATTATTGACAAGAAACTAAAATGTTACAATACCACATTCACAAGCATATGAATTCCAATAGAGGCAATTATAAAAATTCACAAGTAAACCAAGAAGGATAACAACAGAAAGCAAATAGAAAGTGTTTGGATAGAGCAGGAGGGATTCTCACAGCTTGAATGCATGGACAATGATGCTTCCTCCAGATCCACCTCCTCCTTTGAGACCTCCTTTTCCTCCTTCGGCAGTAACTGATCCATCCAATTGCAATGTATCATTAATGTTGAAGAGAATGCAGCCCCCACCATCACCTCCATATTGGTTTTCAGCAGATATGCTACCTCCCTTACTCCCATAACTCCTTGGCCTAAATAACGTTGACCATGCATAAACATCCCCACCCCAATTAGTCTTGTTACTTTTTACACAAGAAGCACCACGACCCCCATGGCCTCCACCAGCACCATCGTAACCAATAGGGGTGCCACTTGTCTGGGAAGGTGGTGATCCGCCCAAGGATGACGTGTTTATTGTAGCATGGTGATCCAAAGTAAGATTTTTAGCAACTAACCTAACAGAGCCTGCTACTATGTTTGCATGTTCACTAATTTTAATGATTCCAGACACGTGAAAGATAACAGAGCATCCTTTAATAAGGCATGTGATGGAAACGTGAGGGGAAATCTCGATGTTGCCTGACCCATATACACAGAGATCTCCATCTAAATACAAACTTGAGTTCAATAGGCAAGTTGTATTGAAAGTTCCAAATCCTTTTAATTCCTGACACGAGACAGAATTATCCTCATATGATAAACAGAACGGATCTTCATTGTCGTACACTAGGTGTTCACTGTATGCTCCAACCAAATCCAGAAACAGGGTTCCAGAACTTATAGCCTTAGAATGCTCAAGTCCAAGTAAAAGTATAAAAATACAAAATTTTCCTGCATGATACCACAACAAACACCCAAATTTTAGAGTGGAATACAGGAAAAAATTAAACAAGCATACTGCATACTAGCAAACTGATTGCCTTCGTACCATAAACATTGAAATTCAGACTTTGCTTATTTGTTTGGAGATTCCTCTTCTCTAGTGCTTCAGGCATGAGATGGCTTTGAAAAGCTAGGTGCCCTGAACGGTGATGTGTCCTCTGTACAAACAGGGAACTTCAGATGCTCATGCATCCTCTGCTCACTAGCAGACTCGGCTTATCAAATGTTCGCTTCCATATATGGTGAATTGATAGAAATGTTTCTGAGCAATATATAGACAAGTAAATATAACTACAAAGTGGATGACACTATTCAAATGAAAAATTTAGAGTTTTCAAAAAGCATCAATAAATTATTTAGTAGTTCAAAATCAAAATGTTCTATCATCTAAATAAAGCATGTCTCCTAAGCAAAGTTAGAACAGTGAAGATCACACTCAGACCACAAGATTGAAAATCTAAGCAAGCTTTTGTTTCTCATAAGGAATATAGCTAGGACTCACATTCAGCAGGTCTATTCCTTATCAAGAACTGCTGTCCCTACGTGAAATGGTGAGAAATTTGAACCTGGGGCAATTTGTTGAAGCTAATTGGAGGTGTTTGGTAGGAAATTCTTCTATTTCCTAACCATATCAGTTCTTGATGCATAGGGGAGCTTGGAGGATCCCTGGAACAAGGTGATCTGGTATTCCAACTCTACAATTAAGGTTAAAGTCTTTGTATGGTAGACAAAATACTAAGGGCATACTCAGAAGAAAGGGAGTAACACTTGGGGAATTCTTGTGTCGTGCACTAGGCAGATTGAGGAATATCAGGTCACATTTTCTTTACTGTCCATGTGTTCAAGCAGGATGGCACTATGTGCTCTGCTCTATCTTTTCTGATGAATGAGCTGATCATTAACTAGAGCATGGTTGAATGCTGCTCGGCATATGGGCAAAGAAACGAAAAGTGGTCAACTCCATTCACGCAAGGCTTCATAGCATCTAGAACTTTCGATGCTTGATGGTGTTCAGTTCTGATATGCCAGAGTTTATGCAGATTTGGTCCAAGTTGCTTTTGGCTGAAGAGTTTGGATCGAAGTTGCTTGATGGTGTTCATGACACATCTAAAGATTATACAAGTTATGTGAGCTCCTACATTGCTGAGTAGTGCTCACAACTTCTCTGATACTGCATGACAAGTATTGTAATAACTTAGCAGATTTGTTTCAGGACTGCTTAAAACTCTTGGTGTCTTTGTAAATATTACTTGTAACTTAATGAAAACTGAGTAGGTGAATGCTTAGTCCCCTCAAAATCCTTTTTCAGAAATATATATATATATAAGAGGAATATAACACTGTAGAATTTTCAAACCACAGAAAGTTATGGGGAACTGACATTGATTTAAATCTTTAATTGGTTGAGAAGTCACAAGCATCCTGTTATCTTGAAGTTTTTCGATAGATCATCTTTTATCTTTCAGGCCAAGCATGCCCTTCATCAATTCCCAAGCCGTTTAAAATAATTTCATGTGTTGAATCATGAATGCAAACTGAAGATGCTAGTTGCAGCACTTTCAGTTTGACAGGGAGACTAGAGTATAGTCTCCACTCATCGCTTGAATTCTGGCCTTATTCGTTACTTGAACATGATCGCACACCAAACAGTGAGATGACACAAGACTTCGATCAATGCTAAAACTATTTTATGGAACTAAAATTACACTCGGAGAGTAAAATTCTGGTCCTATTTTCTTCTTATCCTTCCCCAATAAACAGAAATTTTTTGAGGAAATGCTAAAGCTACAGTCCGAAGTACCGAATACACAATTCGTAAACCATGCGATGGAACGAGAGAGAATATGGAAAGGGTGAATCCGACAAGCGTGCGATTAAAAGACCTAGCGAACCTCAGAAAAATTTTGAAGAACGAAAATGAACGAGCGATCCAAAAAATGCGACGCCGAAGGGCATCGCCCCGACAACCAGAAGCGATCGGCGAGGAAGAACAAGCTCACCTCGTCCGCTTCCGATTCGAGAAAACAAAATCACGCGGCTGATGCGAACCCTAGATTGGCGCGGCTCTCCTTCCCGCTCTGGACGTCAGTTCTCCAGCCGGCTGTGCCCCGTCTTCGCCGCCTCCGTCTTACAGAAGGGTATTCGCTGAAGCCTCTCTCTCTCTCTCTCTCTCTCTCTCTCTCCACTTCTCTTCTCCTGGTTTCGGCGTCAGTCCAACTGAGCTGGCGTTCCTTCGCATATACTTGTCAATACGTTGCTGGGATCTGGAAGTGTATTACACGTGGACAGTGCAGATCTTCTACGCGCGGTGGCTTATCTACTGTGACGTCGTCCGATTTCAACGTCAGAATATAGCCTTCAGATGAGAAAAATAACTAAGTTGCCACTCTGCAATGGACGATGTATAAATTTTGATTAGTTCACGAAGATAAAACTTTATTTAATCGGACTTTGGGCCATAATAGAAATAGAGAAACAAAAAATGTGGTCAGTTGCTCTATTAACCGGCTAACCCCGCTAGTCCGCTACTCCTTCCCATTTATCCTTAATTAATGTAGCCCAGCTTCTCTTGTATTTCATTTATCAATCGTTTAGCTTTAACGTCTTTAATTCAATTACTCTATTCCATTTTGTTAATTCCCAATTAATGTGGTCAGCTTTATTTCCTATTATTCAAATAAATCATTTTTATGTCTTCGTGGCACCTTGTCTATCGATTGAGTAGGAGACGCAATTGAGTAACTAAACCATTTTGTTCATTCTTGTGCATCACTCGGACCATACTTCTGATGATGAAGCAAGTAGAATCCAGACTATATATCGGTATGATTTGAACCATTGGTTTGTGTGGAAAGAAACTAACAAGATTTAGGACGAAATATAAAATACGAATATATATGGCAAACCATAAAATAAATAAACCATACGATGTTATAGTCGTTCGGTAGTTTTAACAGGACTAAGATGCAAGCGGAATGATGCTGGTATAGGGCAACTCAACAAAGCAAATACCCTAAATCATGGAGAGAATAGTTGATGCTTGTTGAAGTCTGGAGTTTACTATATGATTCATCTTGCTGCCTGACTTGTTCCTCATGGCCTGTGAAGTTTGAAGCCAAAAACCCTTGGAACGTACCGTTGTGATGGCTTTTGCGGCTTGAGGTGCCCGTATGTCATCAGAAACAAGTGAGGGAACGTTGTCCCAAAGTGAGCTCCATCAATATCTGTGCAAGCAAGGTCAAGGAAACTTTCATAGGGCAGCTTAGCAGTTAGATAACTTTGAACCACTTCGTCTTGAGTTTTTTAAAATCATCAAAATACCCCATAATAATGGCATGGGTTGCATACCACATATATGCCTCATCACTTTCCGCCAAGTAAAATAACAGTAGTAACGATTAGAGGTGAACTAGCAAGAATTTGAAAATACAGGAGGATATTTGATAATTCTGAAACTCTTAGAGGCAAAATCCTTTCTCAGATATTCACATATGCATATTAGTGCTAAATTTATACTCTGTGATAAGACATATGGACCATTTTCCTCTTAACATCAATAGACTGTAGGACAAGAACCATAAATAAATTATTATGGATTGAAATTTAGAAGGTTAAATATTGTACTAGAGAGACAGTTGGTTTCAACACTTATCATAGACGAACATAACTGAAAATTAAGTAATTAGTTGGAGAAAGGATACTGCCTTGGTACTTCGATCTTGGATAGTATACGTCTTCACATTTAGGACAATAAATTTTCACAGTGCTTGATCGAGGAATGTCTGATTGCCCAACGGGAAGACAAGGTTGACCACTACAGTATACTTGAGGACATCTTCCAAAATCATAGTTCTTGTATTTCTCTAGCTAGGTTGCCAATAACTATGTCATCACAATTGAGCAATTAAGTACTGATAAAACATTGAGAGCATCAAGATCTTACCATGGCAACCATCCCTTTACTAGTTAATATATATCGAACATGTATCAAGCCATAGAGCATCTCTGCTGCTGATTCAACTAACTCATTTTGTTCTTCAGTAAACATGTCTCCTGGTCAGTTAGAAATCCAGGGAAAGATTTATCCACAAATATATGCACATAGAAGCTTATATAAAATTGACACGTATATGGCATTCTCAAACATAAACGGGCAGTCTGGTGCATGAAACTCCCGCCAATGCGGGTCCTGGAGAAGGATTACGCAGTTTTACCAAATTAAGAGGTTGTTTCCGAGACTCAAATCCGTGAGCAGTAACTTTGGCGTCAAGGCTCCCCTTCCTCAAACATCTACAAACAAAAAACGTATGTGGGCCATGCACTTAATCTATCATGCTAGGTATCTGGGTCATGTGCTTAATCTATCATACTACTATTCTTCATCACTAGGCTTTTAGAAGTCATGCATACAAATGTTATGTATGCAAAATCTATTGGTTGTTTGACACAATATTAAGAATTTGAAATGTTCAAGAAACAATTTTCACTACTCATGACAAGGAAAACAATTTTCTAGTCAGTAAAAGCTTTAGCCACTCTAGAGACCATCGTTAACCAGTGTGCTTTCATGAAACTTAGAGAATAATATTTGTTAATCTTGTAGTAGTGGCAAAGCTAGTAAAGTATACAGAACATGCGTCCAGCAATTTATGTTCTCTGCTCAGACTGATAGATGAAACTTTTGGGAACCAAAAAATACATGAAAAAAATATAAGAATAAATAATAGATAAAGGATGAATGTCTTCAAAACATGTATATAGGGAAGAATGATTATTCAATCATTGTACTTCGCCAAATATGGAATGAAGGGCTAAAAGAACAAAAAAAAAAAAATAGGGCAACAATCAAATGGGCACCCATTATTTGTATTTCGTCAGATGACCACCCCATTTTTTATTAAAGTCAAGTGAGCACCCCATTTTTTATTAAAGTCAAGTGAGCACCCCTGCACCCTTTTTACATTATCTAATCATTCAGCTGTGTAGAAGCTAGCAACTAGCTTCTACAATATATTATCTGATCATTCAACCATGTAGAAGCTAGGTTGCTAGCTTCTACAACATTGATTTTATATTATTTGATTTTCTGAGTGATAACCTGATTAAAATAACATTTCAACGAATAATTCAAACAGGGGACTCCATGAAACTCATTACATTTCAAATAAACATAATCTAATCATCGAACATGTAAAAGCTAGCATGCAGCTTTTACAACGTGTAGCAGCTACTTGTTAACTTCTATATGTTGTAGAAGCTAGTCGGTAGCTTATACAACAGCACAATCCAAGAGTATTTTCTGGAAAAGGGGCACTCAGTTTTTTTTAGAAGAGTGCTCATTTGACTTTAAAAAAAAAAAGGGGGTGTCAATCTGATTGCCCAATAAAATATTGATAAGATTGAAAAGGTAGATATGATCTACAATGTAACTATTTTTAAATTCAGATGGGAAAAAATAGTGTTCAGTCATGAAATTCTGTAGAAGGAATAGTGAAGCTTACCATGAGAAGACTCGATATCCAAGATCAGATCAAGGGCGAAATCATAATAAGGAACTTGACTGCTTATTCCACATAGGTTGAAATCATCTTGAATGTATTCTTCATCAACTTCGCAGAAAAATTCATTCCCCCTTAGATTACAGAACCATGAAATCCAAGATGTGTCTTCCCCATCGGAACCACTGATATCAGATTCTTCACCATCTGTTTCTGACTCTTCTGCGATAACATATACAAAATAAAGTTATGCAAAGCGGTAGACAAAACAATATCTAGATTGACTATTCATTGATTCTAGCTTAATGTCCCAAAATAAGGTTCCATATCAACTTTTTCAAAAATAAACCTCTCAAGGAAGAAACTTTACCGTCGGAACCCTTGTTTTTTGGGACGGAAAGGTGTTCCGGTTGTTTCCCGGAGGCTGAAGAGGCTAGTGGGAGCCTGTCTTTATCCTTGCCAACCAAGCCTCTTGAGGCCGACAGCGAGGACTTCTCCAGGTGCTTGTCGAGCGCATCATTGATCCGCTTCCGATCCAAGGATCCATCCTCCACCTTGGATCCGTCCCCGCTCCTATACATATCTCCCACTCGCCGATCAGCCCAACCCTAATCCCAAACCACAGCTCAAAATTGATTCATCGCGCCATTACGCAATGAAAACGATCGACACCATTATGGTGTGAAGAAATCAACATAACTGGTGCCATGGAACCATTGATTTGTAGGATCGGGAGAAGGAATTCGAGGCAGAAGAAGCGGATATGGGGACAAATCTCCGGCTCTTTCTCACGGAAGATCAAACGGGGGAGGGGACGAAGTTTGTTGAAGGAGCGGTAGCCGGTAACGATATAATCACGAGCACGACTGTTAGTGGAATTTTACGATTCATGGGTCGGCCCATTATATAGTCGTAACCTGATAAATAAATAATCATTTTAGCCCGAGGATTTTTTTTAATTTCCCTCGAGTCCAAGTTGGACAAAATCCGAGAGGAGAATTTTTCTTCCCAATATCTCGTTTCTCATACGGATCAAATGATGTTGAGACAGTGAAAAAAATAATATAAATATATTGATTACCTCATTAAATTCAATCTTCCTTTGGTATGAATTTCACGTAATTGTATATCATCCTAAGCACATCTCGAAGAATTACGTAAAATGATACTAAATTGAGAATAATTATAAAAAACAAAATGAAAAAACAAAGAAAAAGGTCACATGTGCTCTTCAGAATTCAACTTCAAAGAGCATATTCAGAAATTTAAAAAAAAAATTAGTATAACCTCGTTGAAAAAACTTAAACAACACTATCAGATCATTACAAACGGAATTCAAATCACTCAGTTCATTCCAAATGGAAAATAGAAATACTGGAAGCTTGTGCTTATCTAATACACAAATGTATAGTGCAGCTTTTGGCTGGAAAACTTTTGCAGAATGGCAATCATTTCATCGATAGTTTGCTCCTTTTCTTCATGGGATAGCAGCTGCCTATTACCTTATAAAATCCTAGTCTACGCTAACACACTATTCTTCAGGTAGCAATGTCCTCAACCTCAGAATGGAACACAAAACTTGGAAAAGTTGTAGTTATGTCCCTGCACATTTGTCGCACATAGAGTTACGAGTGAATTGCTTTTGCACATTGTATTAATAATCCAAATAGCATAAGGAATATTCAAAATGTAGGATAATTTTCAGCTAATTTTGAAAAAAGAACAAGAAATGGTTTATGAATATGGAAGAAACATCAACAGAAATCTTCTGTGATAATTCAAGGCGATAAGCAGATTCTTCGATTTAATTATCATTTTGATATTTTTTGTATTTGTGCAGAACCGCGAAAGGCATAGAAAGGAACACGTCAATCATTGAACAAAGAATCCTCAGCTATACAGTTTATGTCCAAATAGCGGAATCACTTGCCTGAGATATGGAAGGGTCATGATCTTCATCAACGATGGATTGCGAGAGACAAAATTCTCCCATTCCGTTTTATCTATTTTTCCGTCTTGATTAGCATCAGCTTCTTGAAATGTCTGTTGAAGAAAATGTAGGAATTGTTAGAGGTTTTGCTAACTTCTTGCAGTTATGAAATCAGATGTGGCAACAAACCTTATCTAAAATTGACTCCACAACCTCATCAGCCAATCTCATCTCTGATTCAGACAGTAGAGCAATAAGCATCTGCTTCACCTGCCAGCCAGATTAAATGACAAGGACCATGTTTGAATATATTATAAATAAAACACAAAAATAATGCAATAATCAATAAGATTAATCATAATGTGCATGCACTTAATTACTGCTTCATTCAGGAAACTTAGCATTAGCCTAGCATCTAACACGTTATGATTCAGCATGAGTTACAGAATATAGAAATTGAAAAGAAGGAAAGAAAAAGATACGAGGATTGAGGTGACATTTGGTTAAATGATTGGAATGACTATGGGTATGGGTTTGATAGTAAGGAGAAATGGAAATGAAACCTACCAAGTTATATGAGTTTGGTGATTTCCATAAATCTGAAAATCATTCCCAAATTGTTATTCTCAAACCAACAATCCAAACACTATCTTTTACTATCATTCCATTCCCTCATTCTTAAACCCACCAACCAAACGCCACCTGAGTTCATAAATTTTCATCTTAATCTTGATATATGACTGCTGATAGTGTTCTTAAAAACTTCCATAGCAAGTAACACAGCCATTTCCTTTGGACTAATTTTTTCAACCTATATGCAGTTGTTGTATATGCAATTGTTGATATAAAATCTGGCAAGAAGCAACCAACCAGAATATTTAAGAAAGCACAGGCTTAAGTGGGAGATCTAGTCTGCCAAACCATAGTATGGGTTCTACAGCCAATGTTGTAAAAGTTGCTAATTTGCTATTATATTACTGTCTTCAAACTATATATTTACAACTTCAGAAAAATGTACTGATCTGGTTCTTCTTTTCTCAAATAGTTTCCTCTTCTAACTTACCAATTCTTCACTCAGGAAAATCAGAATGTGTCATTCCTATGCAATGGAGCTTAAAGCATTACAGACGCATTAAAGAATATTACAAAGAGTAATTGCGTGTCTCAGTATAGAAAACTAGATCAATAAACTTAGATATTAAGAACAAATTTGAAAATCAAAGGTTAGAATTCAGTTTATAAGGTCTTCCATACAGATGTATCTACCATCTACAAACTGTCCATGATCCATGTGTTAATCAACAATTAGCCATTCATCAAGATACCTCTTTCCTTTCGATGAAGCCAGTACTATCCAGATCATAAAGCTTGAATGAAACTGTAGATTAAAATGGAGTTTGCAATAAGATTCCTAGTGACTCAAGTATTCCATAAAAACCATAAATACT
>JBAMIE010209631.1:0-10395 GCA_037177295.1 Kaempferia parviflora
AGATTATACTTGGACTTCTCCATTGTATCTGTATCCTGCACACACACAAGTATACATTAAATACAACAATAAACCTAACTTAAACCTTTGCCCAAATATCAAAACTTAGGGCACCTATAAATTACTTCAACAGATGATTCCCTTCTATAGTTCCATAGGCATCTCCGACAGTTCCACCTTCGTCCTGCCTCTTTCGACAATAAGAACAACTTACCCTCTTTTACGGAGACTCCACGACACGGTTAACACATAGGACCGTTCAGCCCCACTTTCCTTCTAGTCACGGTAACTTCGTCAATTAACCTTCCAATAGCTCATCAATGTTCGAAGGTGTCAAGCCGAATCAGTTATTTTTTCAAAGTATATTTAAATATTAAAATAGTATTTAATATATTTTTAATCTAAAAAATACTTTACTCTATCGCTTCGCTATGACATTTTTAAACTTATTTTTTTTAGTTCAACTTAATGAAAAGAACTCTACACAATATTTTTATATCATTTTTTATCAACTTGATGAAAATTCTTTAAACTTAATTAAAATCATCTATTAAATATCTACTGTAACAATTTTGAAGCATGAATAACCATACAATTGATGGAAAAATCCAATAATAATTTTTTTAAGCGAGCCATTACTGTTACTGACCTAATTAATTTTGAGGGTGATTAATTTAATTTTTTATTGATCATAAATTAAAAATATTTACAATAGGACTTATTAACCTAACTTTTTTAACCATCCTGCAGCTGTATCCTCGGGCTTCTTTCAATTTTAGATTTACAAAAATTGGCATCAACTCAAAAAATTTATCAAAATTAACAGGGATAACAAATAATAAATAAAAGGAAAATTTGTTTACTTTAAACTCAGTGTTCGCCTCTCTAAGCAAGCACACAAACTCCATCTCACAATCATGGTGGAATCATTCCACAATCTCCTCCTCCCTCATTGTCTTCACGTCCCATCTTAATAAACGCATCTCCATTCCACTTCTCAGCACAGATGCCGAGGCCTCTGCTTTCCTCCCCCCTCTCATTCATTGCATCTCTTCCATTTATTAATGCTTAATGTTTGTTTCCTTCGAAATAAACAGCTCCCCGAGGGGAAAGAAAGAATGATGACTGGCGGTGGCGGTGGAGGAGGCTGCGCAGGAATTAAAGGTGGATGAATTTGTGCTGGAAAAAAAGGGGGGAAGCTTTAGGCCATTGATGATGCTGCCTTTTTGCTGCAACATGAGCATTTATTATATCTGTTGATTCAATGTTGCATCCTCTCATCAAAACTCGGTCGATCAGGTTTAAGTTTCTCTTCCTCGTAAGTTTTACTTTTGATTCAGAGTTCTTAGAAGGCACAAAAACAAAACAAAAAAAGTTTGATTCGATAGAAACAAGATAAATATATATTTATTTTTAATTTGTTAAGAGATAGATTTAAACTATTAAATTTTAAGTTCATCAAAAGAGCTGACCCACTTATCATTAGTTTCTATTATGCTAAGAACAAGCTAAAGAGCAGCATCAGTTATTCAATTGTTGAAAATTATGGTAATTATCACTAACATTATGGATGAGTGCTAATTAAACTTCAATAAAAAGAAGAAAAGGGACATAGAATTATCATCTTAAGGATTATGCACAACTGCAAGAAAAGAAAAGGACAATAAAGGGTGATAATTAAGCTTCAATATGACCAGAGAGAGAGAGAATGAGAAAGAGAAAGAGAAAAAGAGATGAAAACAAACATAGAATCTTTCAGCATCCTTCTTGTCCTCTGTTCCATCAAAAGTTGCTTCCTTGATCAATTATGTAAAGGATTAGGACCAGTAGGCACCATTCTCTTCTCCTCCTCATCAACACCCAAGCTTCCATTAACACTCTTTCCTCCCTGAAGAATTCCACAAGCATCGATTACCACTCTTTTCTCTGTTTTCAGTCTCTCTTCCTCCGCTTCGTGCCTCTGCTTCAGTCCTCCAATCTCTCGACTTAAAACACCAGAAACAACCAACAATATTAAGAATGAAACCAAAGCTGCTGCAGCTCTTCTCCTCATTTCTTATTATCGAGTAAAACAGAAGTAGGTTGTTGAGGAACCGGGAAAGAAGAAAGGGAGAAGAAGAGGAAGGAGAAGAAGAAGAGGGAAAAAACTGAAAAGAAAGCATGAATTGAAAGGAGTCAAAGAGGAGCAATAAGTGAGGTTCCTCGTAGAGGCAATATTTGTGCTATGCGATGCATCCTTTTCCATCGTCCTCGATCAGTGACTCCACCAAACAGCATTAATGGACCTTCAATTCTGCAGCAGGGTAGGGAGAGGGATGAGAGAGAACAAGGGGAGGAGACAAAGCCTGGTCTGGGATCTAAGCGATAGGGTAGAAGTCGGAGAGAGACAAGAGTAGGGTTCAAATTCTATTCCATTCCATTCCTTCGATTCAATTCTTCCTCTAACACCTGCGGGTTTTTGTGTGGGTGGAGTGGCGTTGGCTTCTTTCTGCATGTACTTTGCTTTTCTGCTCTTTAATTAAATAATAATGCACAGGTTGTTGGCCACAAGAACAGACACATTAATAGTTAATAAAAGAATATGAATAATAAGAAACGATAATAAATATATTTGAAGTTATCATGATCTGCAAAGACTGGGCACTGTTGCAAACTGGACAGGTTGAACACTTCAGTTTCATGTGATAAAAATACATCAATATACTTTGGCACATCCACTTTGTTACTAGAATATGAAAAGACACAATAGATTGGTACTGAAAGATTACAACAAAAACTAAACAATTTGTCGCTTGCATCTATGGTAAGTAAACAAAGTCCAACGGATCCTCAATGCTCACGAGCGAATTCCATGCTGCCCAGGCCTGCAAGTCAAAATGAGTTTCATAACACATACTTTAGCCATAGTGATTTAGACAAATACCGTTGCAATTTTTATGAGGATGACAAACTACTATGGTCCAGGTGGGCCTTGAGGGTACTGCTGTCCTGCGGATGGCAGTGGAGGCGCTGGTGGCCGTGAAGCCGCCGTCATTGGTGGGTAAGGTGCATACTGCTGCTGCTGCTGGTAAGTTGGTGGCGGCGCCATGTAGCCATATGGTGGGTAATGGGGTGGGAAATGCCCCTGTTGATGGGAAGGAACCACGGGATAAGTGTGTCCCTGATGAATAGGAGGTCGCTGCTCCGATCCACCCTTGCTATCGCCTCCCTCTTGTGAGGGGATTACAGCACCCATCCTCTGAGGATCCATGGAAGGGTAGAACAACCGTGTAGCTTGTGGTGGTGCAGGAATGTTGAAATAGTTAGGTGGCGGCTGCATATGGTTCTCAGTTCCAGGCGGAAGAGGCTGCAGGTTGCTCTGTTGCTGAGATATAACGGACCTTGGAAGCATCCCTGCATGAAATGCAACTCCTTGCCTTGCAGCATCATCGTCCGATGTTTCTCCCTCTGGTTTTGGGGCCTGAGGCCGTCCCCACATAAGCTTCAGTCGAACACCCTTAATGACCAGCTTGTTAGCGAGCTCCTCTGCAGCTCTTTCAGCTGCTTCCCTTGTGGTGTAAGTTACAAATGCACATGCTCTCTGAAGCACCATCCTAATGGATTCTATCTCACCATGGGCATAGAAGTTATCCCTCAGATCCTGTTCGGAGACTCGGGCATCAAGTCCACCGACATAAAGGGTTTTTATGCTTTCATCATCAGGAGGATTTAGAGAGGGCATCTCCCCAGCCTTGTTTAGAAGTTTCATAGCAACAGGATCATTCACTCTGCATGCAAAAGAAAAGACCATCATTAGTTCTTAGACTCCATTAATAAATAGCAACAGGGTCATTCACCTTATATAATAAGAATTCTACACATTATTGCCAGAAGCAATTTGATTATCTAAATTCAAAATCATCCCTTCTCAAAGAAACCATAAGTAAACTTCTTGATTCATATTCAAATGATTCTTCACATGGTCATTCTTCTAGATCAGACTTATTTTGACAAATGATCCAATTATACAAATAAAGTATTAATGAAGGTGATGATAAACAAAAGCAACCAGAGAACTTGTTTCTCTTGATGAAATGTCCCAAACTGGATTTAACCATGATACATCTACTACAACCAAACTGGTTTGGCATCTAGTTCTCGAGCTAACCAGTTGAGCCAGAAGCCTTGGGTCAGTTTTAAAAAACACCGGTTAGAAGCAAATAGTGAAATGGACTTTATTTCCAATACGGAAGCAAATAAGCCAAAGGAACTAGATATGCATTGGAAGCAACTAAGCCAAAGGAACTAGATATGCATTTGACTAGAATAGCATGCTTGTTCATGTGCTATAGACATTAGCCAGTGAGGATGACAGATATAGAAATGGTTAAATTTCAGTATTTGATATGCATTATGATTTGTATAACAATACCAATATGGATTTCCAGAAATTGAGATGCCAAACACCTGAATCCATACCCCATGTCTCAGATACCAAGTAACCTATTGTCCACTATGTCATTACTATCTATACTGATTAACTAGTTTAAAACCTAAAAATGTTATATTTCAATTTCCAAACAAAAAATTTCAACCCTTTTGCTTCACAAAATATAGTGTATGTTACAAATGAAAATTTAGCTATCATACGTACCCATAATATCTGTCTTTTATGTTTTGTTGAGCTAATTCACCAGTTTCAGGCATTTCATGTCGGTATGGACATTCAGCACCACGAGTACATTCTCCACGCATATAGAAACTACAGACATGGGCTCGATTTCTTTTGTAATATGGAGTTGTCCTTTGAAGTTTTAGAATAGTATCATTTGGATGCATTTTACCATATGAAGAATCATAATCTATGCCAGCTCTGGCCTGAAACAAATAAAATGTAAAGGTGTTAAGACACGAAAATAAAAAATATAAAGAGCAAAAAACTCAAGCTGGCTCAATGCTAAAAATAAATAAAACAAAACAATAGCTAGACTCAGACAATCAGCAAAGTTTGCCGCAAGCCAAGCAAGTATATTATTTTTTGCTTGTTCAACATTAATCAAGGATGGTGAATTGTACACAAGCATATACCATTAGGTATCCCAGTTCAGCAGATAACCAACACTAAGATAAGAAAAAATTTCAGCACCCCCCAAAACAGACTAATTAAAAAATATTATCCTCTTCCCACTATCCATCCTCTGTTGAAGTTCTTCTTACATTTTAACATTTATTAGATTACAGTTTAAAGTCTCACTAAAAATTGCACTTTTAGGCTTTTAACTGCACTAGAACCTATTCTCTTTTAACCCAAAAATGAAGTAGTGTCTTTAATTAATTGGACTAATTTTCAGTACCAAAATTGCAATCACCACCATTGATAAGCACATAATTCTGCAGGTGTCTCAATTTGGTTTAAAACAATACAACTTGAATTTATTTCTAGTTAACTTCCACAATCCTAACCTAATCTCTATATAAACTATAAAAGCAAAATGTTGAAGTTTCATTCTCTATTGCCACATAAACTATCTTATGGCAATCTTAAAAAATTAAAAATGAATTCTAGAAAGCCTATTAAATAACAGTGCATCTATTAACATCACAGGCACTGCTCCCTCCATACTTTATAAGTATGCAGCTGCCACCTCTATACTTAAAGTATGCCATTGTCGTGACTAAACATTAATTTGAGAATTGAATGGAAGAAATGCAACTGGGTTTTATTTTCCATGTACTCTTTGAATTTCCCTCCTCTCAATTTAAATAGAATGCAGATGCAATTTATGAGCAGCAATGGATCTCACACTTGGAGAGACTCTGAGAGAGCCAGCGAGCACCTGGAGGATATTTCAACATGGACAAAGATGGTGGTGGCACAACAATCAAAAAGGTTTCTCAGATACACTTTCTTAAGCAAGTGCCCGATTATCAATACAACTGGGTTCGCCTATACAATTAAATTGCTTTGATAAGAGATCAAACACAAAATTCCTTTAGTGTCATAACAAGTAACAGGTCAATTGTCACTAATCTATGTTAACCTTACTGTTGAACAAGCCAAATGTCTACTATGGTAAAGAAAAACAAGTTAACAACTACTAAGAAAAGCAGTGAAGTCAAGTAAACAATTCTTACAAAGCGCATTCATGACCAAAATATATAGTCTAATATAACCATATAAACGGATTAACGGAAAGAGAAAAACATAAGTGGAAAACAGCCAGCAGGAATCTAATCTCATGGTAGACGCAAATAGGAAAACTACAAAGATGAGCTGTTAATGGAGCATACCTTACGATCATGTTCTTCAGCAAAGTACTCTCTATTCACATCACTCTTTGGAATGGCATCATTAGAGTTGATAGCAAGTGCAGTGTCCCGAGCCTGAACTGGCAACCCATATTCAAGATCTAGAATGCATACCTGACAGACATTCTTCAGCTTACAGCAAGTCTGACAAATTTCAGTTTTCTTGTACCTTGCATCACGTCCTGGCCTCCATCTGAAGACAGTAAATGGCCGCTTACAGATCTTGCATTCCTTGTCATAATCAGCCTTTGTCTGAAAAATCACAATGAAACAAACAATGATTAGTTTACTTCTAGATCATCCAATGGACACTAAAACAAGAACATGAAATTCAATATCAGCTGCACGGTGCTCGAACAACTAAGTTAATTTGATCTGTTCCAAACAGTAATATATATTTATCAAAGGCTCTAAAATGTGAATCCTAGCAGATGCTAGTCTGCCATGCATTGGTTATTGTCTCATCTTTAAGTTATTGATATAAAGATATTGATTTCCTGATAAACACTTATAACTAACTAAAATCCAAGAAAGACAGGTTCGGCTAGAAAAGTTTTGGTTTTGAGAAAACACACACAAAACGCTGTCCTCATCCTAGAAGTTATCAGTGACAGTACTAAGATGATATATGATGCCGAACTAAATGCTTAAAATGAATTATGAACCTCAATCAAGCAGCAATTGACAGATTCAAACGCTACTCAAGAAACAATATCACGTGCTCCCCTAAACGAAAACCTAGATAACACCAAGGAGAAGCTCAAAAACAGTCTAACGACCAGTAGACCATGTTAGGGTTTCGATCCACCATATGGATCTGCTTGGCTACCCTTCAGAGCACCAAAGCTCACGCGCCCAAAAAAAACCTAAATCCAATAGTATGCCCAGTGCGACAAGCCTTCCAAACGCAGAATTTTTTTTCCCTAACTCATGTCTTCCTCCTGGCATGTAAAATCCAAAGACGAAACACAACTTCACAATAACCTGCGACGCTCTATCTTAATTTCAGTTCGATGCTTCCGACCAAATACATCGAATTCCTACATAGAGAGAGTCAGAGAGATAAAGATCGAAGAATACCATTCGAATATAAGGGTTGTCACCGAGGCAAGACTCGCAGATGATGGGGAAATCTGAGCGTTCCCATCCATCGGCCTGGGCGTCCCGCAGCAGCCGGTGCGCCATGGAGATCGATTCGGACGACGAAAAAGAGTGACTTAGGCCAGCGGATGCCCTTAACACCTTTATATAATAACACAACTTATTAACTTAACACCGCTAAACAGATTTTCCCCGTTTTTTCCTAATAAAATTCCCACAGTTTGTTTTTTTTTATAAAAATAATAAATTAAATCACCTTTTTAATAAAAAATCTGCAAGTCTTAAGATTAACAATTTAGATAATTTTTAAATAAGATTATTTTTTTAATTGTGTTTTTTCAAGTCCAGTGGCACATAGTTGCAACGGAGACACCATCAAATATGGGCAGGTTATTTGGGCGTTATTATGGGTAGTTTGTTGGGCCTTAGGGCCAGTAAATGGGCTGAAGATTAGGGTTTTGGGCGACGTTCTGGTTGGTCATCGGCGTAACACATCGTAGTGGCAAACAGCAGTTGGCCAGTTGCGGCTCAGGCTCCCTATCGAACCGGAGACAGAGGCGGAAGAGGCGTTGCGGTTTGTTCTTCCTCCGCTCAGATTCTTCTCCGCCGCCTTTTCAGGCTTGGTGTATCATCAGCTCATCGTCTTCTTCTTCTTCTTTTTTTTTTTTTTGCTGTTAGGGGGAAGGCTGGGAAAGTTGCAGGACTACTACAAACGGCGAAATAACTTCTCCGGGTTTTCTGTCCTCTCTCTTTTACTCGCTTACCCAAAGTGTCTGTTTTTTGTTCAAACAAGTTAGTCCTGAAAATTTCCGCATCTCTCTGGTGTAAGATTTGCTTCTCTTTCTGCTGTTTTTTTTTCCCTTTGATTTTGGTTTACGATACTGCTTCTCATCACGCCAAAGTTCTGATGGCGAACGTTCATCATCTTCTTATATGTTGAATCGTAGAAATTGGAATGCATATCTAATGATGTTATCTTGTGCAACTTTCATTGAATGCAAATCCTAAAGCCTTTTTTATTTGAACGTTCGCTGTGTCTATCTCTAAGCTTTTGCCTGCTAGGCTAGGCTTTCAGCTTCTTTCTGAGTTTAAATAGATTTTGCAGTCACTGAAGCGATTGTCATCGATAATTTTCGAACATTTTAATATTTCTTATTTTCTCAAATTTTGATAATTAAAGTTGTTCGTTTCTGAATACACTTATAAACTTAAATTAACCGCAATTTATAGTGTCCGATGGTGTTACATATTCTTTTGCATGAAGAATTTGTTCGAACCCTTCAACCCTTAACTTATGTGTGCTCAGCCAAACAGTGGCCTAGTTGATTGTTCTTGCTTTGTGTTATGAGATCATTTTATGGAAGACAACCCTATATATACACCATTATCAAGACTGCTAAGTTGTAAGTTTATTGTTAATTGAATTTGACCGTAGCTCTATCAACTTCTTTAATAAGGTAAAGGTTGGTAAATTTTTGTATCGAGTCTGGAAGCTACTATGTTTGCATGCCATCTTTGTCGTGCCAGATTATCAAGTAGCAATGCATGTATTGGTAGATAATAACGAATTTCTGTTTCTAGATGTTTACAGTTTCTTAGCCTCCGTCATTTTGGCTATTAACTGAAATCTTAAACTCTGTAGGGAGTTTGTGTTTAAGTTAGAAGAAGATGGTTGTCAGAATCCGTCTTTCCAGGTTTGGTTGTAAGAACAGGCCTTTCTATAGAATTGTGGCTGCTGACAGTCGCTTTAAGAGAGATGGGAGACATCTTGAAATTTTGGGCTATTACAACCCTTTGCCAGGTCCGTGGGTATTTTACTATATGTATGAGCTGCTCAATTATCAATGTAATTTAGGCTTTCTTGTTCTCAATTTGGTATTAGAACCATTGCAGTTGGTTCAAATTCAACAGTTGAAATTTCTTGTTAGATGAGGTCGCAGATCTGATGTAATGTGGTAGCTCCTATGTTTGGCTCCCAGCCACTTTTATCTCTTACTATTTTCCACCACAAAAGAAGGTCACAGGTGTTGGAGTTGCGCTAGAGTCACAGTTTGAGTAGGCTTTCTTAGTTTGCACTGCACCTTGTTAATGTCTTCTTTGCAAGCTCGACATCCACACCTCCTCAGTCACTTATTTACCTCCTCCGTGTTGGTCCTGGGGTGGGCTGGAGAGGGCATTAGGGGCGAGCGCTTCGCCTTTTGCCACATTATCACTTCACTCTGCCATCAATGACCTCCTATGTCTTTGCCTTTAGAACAGTGGTCTTGAATAGCTCAGGCCACATATGCAGTTGCTATGGCAGATTTGGAAGGGAACCACATAGCAGGCTCTAAGTGATTTATTTTAATTAGGCAGCTAATGTTAGCTTATTTTTGTACCTCTTTTTTTTTTTTTTTTTTGTGTTTTTTTGGCCTATTAGCTATCTTACTGGTTGTGAATATGTTTAACAGGGCAAGATGGTGGTAAGAGGATGGGAGTGAATTTTGACAAAGTGAAGTAAGTGATCATTTCATTATTCTGCTATGATCCAGTCTTTTCTTCTGTAATGTGTTTTTGGACCAAGTATCTTCTTATCTTTGAATGGTCCACTGCGTGATGGCATTTGTATGTTTTGCTCCTTTATTCTGTTTTACCTCATGGTCACATATGCCATCTTTGGTGAAGTAAATAATCTATTACTATGATTTTTTTTGTGAACCTGCACATTATTTGATCGAAGGGTATGCCCCTGTTTTATCTACTTGAAAAGAGAGGAAAGAAGGAAAAATGACAGAAAGCCAAACTAGTCCTTCGAATTTGCCATTCCTATGAAGTGCAGGCTTAAATCACTCTTTTCAATACTTTTCCTCTCCTCTTTTGCCCACTCTTGGAATGGGCCAAAAGTGGAGAAAAAAGCTTCAAAGTGTTTTTTCCTCCCCCTTTTCCTTCTTCTAGTATTTTTTGTTTAATTGAATGACCTTTATGCGAGTGCGACTACTGTGTAGGTGCAATTTTGTTATCCTCTAA
>JBAMIE010209641.1:0-10394 GCA_037177295.1 Kaempferia parviflora
GCGCGGCACTGGCCACGCGTCGGCGCGGCGAAGGCCGCTGGTCGGCGCGGCGGTGGCTGCTGGCGGCGCCGGCGGAGACGGCCACTGGTGGCAGCATAGCGGCTGGTGGCGCTGGGAGTCGCTCTGGAGCTGCCGGAGGTGTGAGGAGAGGAGGATCGTCGGCCTCGGCGCAGCGGCGCTGGTCGCGGATGAGGGAGAGAGCAGAGGAGAGGGGGAGACTGGTGGCGGTGACGGCTCTCGCGTGGAGAAGAAGACCTGCTGCCGTGAAGAGGGAGGCTGTGTCCCGGCCGCTGGAGAGAGAGAGGAAGAGGAGAGGGGAGACGAGTCCGGCGAAGTGGCGCCGGCGATCAAATGCACGAAGGAGCCCCCCACCTGCCTCTGCACTGCGCCGTCTCCAAAAAACGAAGAAGCCCTGTTCACGCACAAAAGCCCCCTTTAAAACCTAAACTAGCCAAATGACCAAAACGCCCCTTGACCTTTCCCTAATCACAATCTTGCCCTCTTGACCAACCGGATCATATATCATGGTGGTCAAAGTGGTGGTGATTCTTTTGTTATTGAGGGACTTACAAATTAGAGAAAGAAAGAAAAATTTCATAAATATGTTGAAATCAAAGTAGCATTCACAACTGGTGTATGAAGACGGCTAATTACTTAATGAATCCAAAAGAATATATTGAAACTTGTTTGGTCAATCAGTCTAGTCAGGTAGCTACCAATTATCGTGTTGGTTTGAAACCATCAATTTGATTGCATAAGATTTCTTGTGCATCAAGGATTACATTTCATTGTTGTGATGAATCAATAAACTCACTCAATCATGCTAATTTTTTTTTGAGCTATTAAGATTTCTTGTTGACCATCATAATGAGGATATCAATAGACTTGCACTAGACAATGCTCCCTCAAACCTCAGATTGACATCGCTTGATAATGAACAAGATATTATCAGATTCATTGTTTATTTAACTACTAATTCTATTTTTGGATATCTTGGTGATAAATTTTTACTATATTGGTTGATGAGGCTCGTGATGTATCTATTAAAGAGAAAATGATAGTTGCTTTATGGTTTGTAGAGGAAATGAAAAATATTGTTGAACACTTTCTAGACATTGTACATGTAAGCAACATTATTGTCTTATCACTTAAAACTTTTTTTGATTATTTATTGTGCCAATATGGATTATCTATGTCTACTTTGTAGAGGCAAGGATACGATGGAGCTAACAATATAAGAGGAGAATTCAATGGTTTAAAAAGCTTAATTATGATGAAGAACAAGTCTACATATTATGTTTATTGTTTTGTTTATCAACTACAACATACACTTGTAATTAGTGCTTAAAATCACATGAGGATTTTTACTTTTTTTTTTTTTTTTGATGTGGTTGCATAATTGAATAATATTGTCGGAGCATCATGCAAGCGAAGTGACATACTTCGTGAGAAATAATTTGAAAAAGTTATTAAAGAAATATGCAATGGTAATATCTTCACTAGACAAGGTATGAATCAAGAGAAGACATTAAAAGAGCTGAGAGCACACGTTGGAGTTCACATTATAATATATTGTTGAGTTAGATATGCTTGTATCCTTCAGTTATTGATGTCCTTTTATTTGTTGAAGAGGAGGGAAAAAATTAAAGCAAAAGGATGCAAGCAAATAATATGTTGGAATTGATTGGAAAATATGAATTTATATTTTAGATGCACTTAATGAAGAATATCTTGGGAGTCACGAATGAATTGTTGTAAATTTTGAAAGAAAAGATCAAGATATTGTAAATGTCATAATTCTTGTAAGATCAAGCAAACATCAACTGCAAATCATGAGAGATGATAATTGAGATTTATTACTAGATAAATTAAAATTTCTTTATTTTGTGTTAAATATGAGGTAGTCACCTCACACATGGAACATTTGTTTGTCTTTCATGGGAGATCACGACGAAATATTGAAGAAAGGACAAATCTTCACTATTATCGCATTGAAAAATTTTATGAAGTGATAGATTTGCAATTTCAAGAGTTGAACAATCATTTTAACAAGGTGAACACGAAGTTGTTATTATGTATGACTTATCTTGATCAATCAAATTCATTCTGATCCGATTTTTCCCTAATGGAGTTAATGCATCTTGAGCACCAACTTGATAATTTTATTTTTGATATGTGGAGTAACAATTAATTCTATAAGATTGTGGAGATTAAGCAACTTGCTAAAAAAATGGTTGAATTGAATAAACATCAAGTATATTCTTTGGTATATTTACTTTTGAAATTAGTACCGCTATTACCTATTGCAACTACAATCGTAGAGAGAGAGAGTTTTCATCAATAAAAATAATCGAAACCTCACTTCTTAATCGGTTAGGAGATGATATGATAAATGATTGTATGACACTATATATTGAGTGAGATGTGTTTAAATCATAATAAAATTATTATTCAATATTTTCAAAGTATGAAATTGGAGAGTAATATTGTAAAAATATATGAAGTTAATGTATAACTTTTATGTTATATTATTTTTTTAGTTTATTAAATTCACCTCCGATAACTGCACCACTGTATATGTACAACTATCTCTACCTTCTTCCTCTTGGAGATGTCCAAGTGCTTGATATTAATGATAATTATATTTTATAGTTGGCTTCTAAGAGGACGTTTAGTTTTCTATTTTTATTTTCTGAAAAATATATATTTTTTAGAAAATAAAAAATGACTTTTAGACATTCTCTATTTTTTTTAAAAAAAATACTATCTATTTTTTTATAAAATAGAGATGAAAAATATAAACCAAACAATATTTTCTAGAAAATATATATTTTTTTAAAAATAAAAATAAAAAATATATAAACCAAATGCCTCCTTAATTTTCTAAGTATACGTTAATACAAATTTTTTAATTTTTTAATTTTATTTTTTTTATTAAAAAAAGTTAATAATTCAACTCACGGATTCATATCAACCTAATCTATTACCGGCCTCACGTACTGAATGATGCTATTTATTTTCGGAAATCCCTATAAATAGTAACAAGGAATTAATTATTAATGAAAGGGCATGTCCAAATTCCAGCGGCGCAAAACGGAAGCCGAAGGTCCTTCGTTAGGGTTTGGTTCTTCCCCTTCTCTCCCGAAACCCTCTAGAAGAGATCGTTCTCGCAGATCCCTTTCTTCCTTCATCCGCCAGCCCAGGAATCGTTGCCTTGCTCGGAGCAGTCTGCTGCTCGTTTAACGTCTTCATCGGGTCGTGCTGCATGGCTGGATTGAAGCAGTTGAAGAGGGTTTCCTGGGCCCGAGAGTTGAATCAGGTAACAATCGAACTGGATTCATCCCGACGCTATGAATCTCCAGGAGTGCGCTCCTTCCGCTGGTCTTGCTTTCGGCTCGTTGATTGCTCGCCCTTGCCCTTTCTCGATTATGACCTAGTTTCTTGTTGTTGGGATTTGGGCATTGAAAGTGCCGATCGGCGCAACGTTATGAGTTTTTGTATTCCTGATTTCGAAAGTCCCGTTTTCTTTTTAATCTGTTGTTTTATTTCGCGTGTAGTTAAAATTTCCCGCCTTGCTTAATCGATTTCCTGGTTTGGGTTGGTGGTTAACTCTTCATTTACTTGTTTGGTAAGATTTGGACGAAATGTTTAGCAGGAATAGGTTGGAGAATTGGCGGTACCAAAAATTGCCCGTAACGAACAAAGGTTAACACGGATTCTATCATCGGAATTAAGAATCACCATGGATAACAAACTAATGAATGTGACTTCAGTATTAACTAACAATTGGATGTTTATGTAGGTTCCAATTCTTCCTGTAAAAGTTGTTTACAACTTGCAGCGGAGCATCAAGTAATAAATATCATTCCGAACTAAAATGTTCCTGGTGATGTGAAAAATAATTAAAATACTGTCCAAATGAAAGCCACAAATTGTTGTTGAAGTCCCTTGTAGCTAGCTTTTAACAAAGATTTACCTTGATCACATTCACAAAAGATTTTCCATACTCATTGCTTATAGAACATCACTTTACTATGTCTCTATTATGATCAACTAAAATGTTCAAAGTGAATTTAATAATTCTTACTAAACTTGTTTTCTAAATCGTATTTATATTTCCTATTATGTTTTTGCTCATTTTGTATACTAGTGTCTGCTTATTATTCAATGTCTGAGCTAAGTTTCAACAATTAGTTGTGCAATTTACTATATAAGTATTAACTAGCCAGGCATGTCATTGTTGACATAAAGGAACTAGCATACTGTTCTATTTAGAAAGTTTAGTTGCTAACTATCATTTCAGCAAACCAATAGATAGTTTCTTAAAATACTAATGCAAGAACATGTAATACAAGTTTACCAATTAGTTATTTGATGTCTTCAAAAATTAATTTAGATTTGAGGCTAGGTCGATATTATGTAATTAATGTGTGATGATGTGGTTAAGACAGATTGCTCTAAACTCAATACTGACTTCATCTTAGATCTTTCTGAAATATAATAATCCTGTACTGTTTGGTAACCATTGACCAAACATGAGAGAAAGTGACAGTATTATGTCTTTCTTTTTGGCTATCCTTGTTTTTTTTACACAGAAGTAAAAAATAAGAGCACTTAACTAAATAAGAAAATGCTCAAAATTACTCTCTCAATTTGAAAATTTCCCAAATCAAGTCCATTCCACTTTTATTGTACCAAAATACCCTCCCAAACTATTCCACCATTTAACTTGATTCAAGAATTAAACTATTTGCTAAAATAACTTGTGTAACTGAATAATTTCCATTTTCCAAAAAAATAAATAACAATAAACAGATAAAAATCTATTCAAGGCAATTGGTATTTATCTTTTTTAAATTAAAAAAAAAGAAAAATATTTTGCTAATTTCAGTTCATCAAGTTTCTGTCCATCATGATGTTTCACCAAACAAGTTAACAAAATGAGTTTGATTAATTTTGCCCGTTTTAAAAAATATTTTAAAAAGTTACCCATGGAATTAATTGGATGATTACCTCTTCTATAATTTTTTTTTTCAATTATTTTGGTTTGCCAAAATGTTTCAACAAACAACTTGTATTTCAACTTGCTGCAAAATAACTTAATGAAGTGAGATATTCCATTCTTAAAAAAATAAAGTGGCAAACGCCTATTATCTTTAGTGGGTATTAGTTTTTTTAATTATGAACAAAGATCAAGCTGTTTTCACAGAACAACTTGGTGGAATGAAATTAATTAATAAAGTTTCTTTTTAATATTTCAAAAATATATCTCATAGTATTTCACCAAACTATTTGATTCAAGAATCAAGCTATTTAGTGAAATATCTTGTGTAATTGAAACCATTTAATTTTTTTTTCAAAAAATAAAAGGAAAAAATACATGATAATTTAGTTGTTATTTATTTATTTTTTTTAATAAAAGGAACACTTTTCTTATATAATTTCAGTGCATCAAGCCGTTTCACCATACAACTTGATAGAATGAGATTGATTAATTTTGCCTCTTTTTTTTTTTAAATTTTTTTTAAAGAAATCTTACACATAAAATTAAATGGACAATTGCCTACTTTTTAATTTTATTTTCTGAATTGTTTTGGTCCACCAAGCTATTTCATCAAACAACTTGATTGTCAAGCTGCTATTCAATTTTAAAAAATAATAATAATAAGACTGAACACCTATTTAAGTTTAATGGGGGTTTTTACTTTATAAAAAGACCTTTTTTTTTTCTAATTTCAGTACATCAAGACATTTTTACTAAACTACTTGTTGGAATAAAATTAACTAAAAAAAATGTAAAAAATAATTAACTATAAAATTAATTGGCATTTGCCTCATTTTGTAATTTTTATTTTTTGGGAAATCTTCCAGCCACTAATTCAGTTCTATGAAATAGATTGATCCTTGAATCAAGTGAGAATCATGTTTTTTGGCAACACAGTGGATGATATTTTGGTCTAGAAAATTGGGATGAGCTTGATTTGGGCATGTTGCTCAAATAATAATGCACACAATCATTCTACTCGAAATGCTTTGCCACTGAAAGCACAATCTGATCTTGTTACTAGCATCCACAAGAAAGTTTAAGAAAGTAAAATAATTGATTATCTCCAATATATTCTTTACAAGCCAAGCTGGCAGCAATTCTCATAAGTGGTAAAGCTAGAAAATTGGAACATTTTTAGTGGACATATACATTTATAGTATGAAATGGAAATTTAATCTGTAATGAAGTTTAACTAACGTCTTACTGAAGGGAAAAAGGAGAATGGATCTAATCTTATTTTTGAAGATGAAATCATTTTTTGTGCCATTGTCATATGTTAGGCATTAATAATGAATGTTAGAGAAAATTGGACATGGATTGCTGATGATGCCATACTTGCTCCTGTATGTTTTGCATCAATGGTTTGTTATTCATTGGCAAAGATAAGTCCAGTGTTGCTTGATTTTTGAAATATTTTCCTGAGATTTTAAATGCTGGTATTGCTTTTTTCATTTAAAGAATACACAACTTAAAGAAAATCTTTTTGTAGTGGATGGATAGGTACAATAAAGTCACTGAGATGATTACTGAGAATTTAGTTGTTGGCAATGGATTTATATCGAAGTGTAACTGCATTGTTGTTTGCTATTCACATATGTGAAATATCTGCCATTTTAATAGTAACTGTTCAAACAAGTAACTTGACATTTGCAAGTCAAGTTAATACAATAATGTTAAGGAAACTCTCTGAGAATTTATACTTGTTCTCGTTCATTCATACCAAAGGAATTGATCTTAGATGAAAACTAACAGTTATCTTTATAATAACAATAAGAAGCCATGAGCCACATTTTTTTAGGATTGACTATATGAATTTGATCCCATTATTCAGTCTAAGTAAGATTGTTTCTATAGTGATATCCAGATATTTAGTTTTTCTATCCCTCACCATTTTAATTGATTTACCTTGGTATGCTTGTAATTTGAATATTATTGAAGGTTTAACTCAAACAACGGGTGAGATTTTGCTCACACAAACCAGAATTTGATGGTTTGTGTTGGTTTGAAAGTATTGATAAATGCACTGTTTCATGCCAAGACAGTTTAAAAGACCACATTTGGTTACGTCTCCTTGTAAAATAAAACTTCATTCTTCAGCTGAGCAATAAATCCACTATCTGAATGAGCTAGAGACTTGAAATTTTCTCTTCAAATTTGTCAATCATTTTAGCTTGTACTAGTTTTCTGGCGTCACTAATCCTCTTGGCATCTTTGTAAATCTCAAACTTGGCCCATATCTGTACGATCAGTATGACCTGCTTTTCAGCTTGTTTGTGCATGTATGAGGAATATCTTTCCTGCAACTGAGCTTGTACTTTTCCCTAGGATTTATTTTTTCTCCATTTGGAGTTAAACAAACATCATTTTTTTTTAATCTATATCTGGGCTTTCCTTGTAACTTGAGTTTTTTTGGCTATGGCAATAGAATCAGAATCTTAACATGATAGGATAGGATAGTCAAACCACTGAATGTTAGTCGTTGCCCAACACACTCTTATATTAAATATATCAAAGCACAATAAAATATACTATACCTCCATTGAGAATTGCAACAAACCATGACTATCTAGTGAAGCCTTCTTACATCTAAAGCTGAAAGTTGACAAAGCAAGTTAGTCAATACAACTGTGCAAAGTACACATACAACAAAAGATGTCTATCACTATGCAAGTAATTAACTTGCAAAAGCAACAATTCTCCATCTTTGTGAGCATTACCTCGATTAATGAAATAATCTACAACCAAAATAAACCTATCTTGCTACGAACATGAATTCACTAAATGATAAACTAATTAGCATCAGTGTGAATCTGTAAGTTTTATTCACTGAATTTTTCGTTTGCTTGATCTCAATTTGATTCTTCAGATGATAAAATTATTGGTACAAATTACTAGGTTAATTATGATTTTTCTTCCTCTTGAATAACAGGTAAGATTATTTTTAGCAGAGGATGCCCCTGCTCTCTCTGGATTGGGGGCCCAAGACAATCTCCAAGCAAAGGGTTCATGGCTATTGCATTCTTCCAGCGTCAGCAATGACGATTCTTCTCTTCCTCCAGGCTTTGAATCACCTCATCCTGCATATCAGTTAAGATCTCAAGTCACACAAATCCCTTTGGCCGAGTGGAAATGTCCTCTCAGAGTAAGGAATAATTTGCATTTCGTGAAACGTTTCTATGTAATTTTGTTACATGGAGTGGCTTGTGACATCGCATGTGCTCATCTGGACTTTCAATTCTAGATACTTCTGAGTCCAAAATGGTTAGTTGCTGCTGGAGCAGAAAGTGAGGAAATTGCTATACAGAATCAAAGACAAATGAGAATGCTCGAAGCAATCTATCCGCGTTCAACTTCTGTACCGCCGAAGTAAGTTAGCTTATCGTTGAATGTGATTTTAATACCTTTTACCAACCTCAATTTGTCACCTGAGTCCAAACAATACAGTCCTTCAGTTTCATCTGAGGTGCAAGATTCATTTTGCGATGACCCCCAAGCACCAACCATTCCTATAACTACTGTTGAAGATGAAGATTCATCAGAACAATTAGAAACTGGATCCTCATTCGGCCAATTCCAACAAACAAGTGCTCAGAACATACAACAATATGCTATTCCAGATCATACGTCAGATACAAAACACTCTCATGGTGATGCTTTGCAGTCTGTCCTAACCATGGCTCAGGGTGATACAGCTGCTGCTAGGATTTTAGGCAGCACAGAACCTGATGTTGTCGCAGCTGCTTCTGCTGCATTCACAGCAATAATGAAAAGCAATGAGCAAGGAAGCATGATCGATCGTGACCTTCTGATTAGTATCCTCACCAATCCTAGCTTAGTGGGGAAGTTGGTTTCGGGGTATGGAACTGCTAAAGAATCTCAGCCGGCTTTGGCTTCTTCATCCATCCCATTCTCGCATCCATCTCACTCAGTCCAACCCCCAGCTCGCCCTCCTTCAGTTCCACCTTCAAGAATTCCTTCAATAAGTAACCGTCCACCTCCCCCGCCAGGTTATCAAACTCCACAAATGTATCCTTTGCCAAGTTCATTGCCACCCCCAGTTATGCATGCTCATACTGTACCATCCCTTCCTGCCTCTTCAATCCCCCTGAAACCTATGCAGAGCTCTCCAGCGGTCGTTAGAGATGCAAATTATTTGAAGAGCTTAGTCCAGCAACATGGCGGTGATCAGAAGCCAGATGATGTTATGGTTGCTGGGAATGTTGTTAATCTTGTAAACAATGGCCCCGGTTATCTAAGAGAAGTAAGACCTAAGATCCCTAGGCCTTGCGCCTTCTTCAACACTCTGAAAGGGTGCCGGCATGGGGCAAACTGCTCATATCAGCACGATGCTTCTCTACCGTCAAGAACTGAGCAGCCAAGAGGACCAAAGAGAATTAAGTTAGATGGAGGGATTGTTAACAGGATTAACTAAAGTGTTCACTTTATGTTCCACATTGTGGTTCCTATTTTTATTTTTTTTTCTTTACATCATTGCGTTCATTCGCTGTGCGGAAATATACTTGTGCGAGTGCTGCTCGCCGCCTTGTGATCCAAAATATTGTCGACAAGAATTGTGAATTTGTTAAACCTCATCATATGCAGGTGAACTCAATATATAGTTAAAAAGGGTTGATTAAGTTATATCAATATTCAAGAACACTGGGACTTGAAGTTTTGGTTAAATCTGTCTTATGAACTCTAATTCATATTTATCTTTTGAGTTAGTTCGACTTGAGTTCGAACTCTAATTGGTACACAGCAGCAACATAAGAATCGAGCGCGCGGGACCACAGTGATCTACGCCAATGGGAACGTAGAGAGACGAGTGGGTCCTTCAAGATCTTAACCAATAGGGTTAATGCAAAAGATAAAGTGAAATCCAGATGTTAATGGCTAGATTCAAGGTTGAGAACGGTAATAACGGAAATAACGGAAAAAGAGGTTTAGATGCTGCTTAGGATTGTGTTGCCTCTCTGAATCAACTTTGGCGTGGAGCTTCTAATTCAACGCTACTAGCTAGATCATCGAATTATTGTCACTGTTTATTTGTTGTTGAATTAAAATCAAAGTGTTGTCTTTGTGGATTGTAATGGAATTAATCTTATGAATTATAAATAAAGTAATCAAGAAACAGAGTCTAAATAACTAATTAATTTGCTCCAAAATGGTGGATGTTGTTTGTGTCTTCATCAAGACTTGTGCAGGCCTTCTACGGCTACTGGAGTGGGCAAGCAGTTAGAGCTCGGTTGATTGCTTATACAATGCATGAATTTATTATCGCAGCAACCGAGCTCCGGAGATCCTGAACTGGAGAGCCGGTCTTCTGCAGAACTTCTTCGGTCTCGGC
>JBAMIE010209668.1:0-10389 GCA_037177295.1 Kaempferia parviflora
ATTGGTTCCAATCCATTTGGAACCAATTCACCATACGATTCTTCCAATATTGGAAGTCTTCATGATCGTATGGTGGTAGAATCCGAGTGTCCCATCCTCGTGGACTTCCCGACTCCATCTGTTCTTCTCCAACTCGACTCTAGCCGCGCTCCCTTGGCGATTAGTCCAACGAATAACAATTCTTGCTTTGATACCACTTGTTGGGACCTTGTAGACCGATTAGAGGGGGGTGAATAGCCTAAAACCCCAATCACATGTCTTCCTACAATTATTAGCATGCACAGCGGAATAATAAACAAAAATACTAACTAAAAGAATGGAAGACAAATCAAATGACTCGTTTGTTTACGAGGTTCGAAGATAAAGTTACTACTCCTCGGTGTGTCCGTGAGATGGACGATCCGAGTCAATCCGTCGGTGGATGAGACCCGGCAACCTCCGGTTAGCTCACGTAGCTCCTTGTGGGTGGAGAAACCTCGCCACAACTCCTCCGAGACGGCTCGGATGTACACAAATGCTCCTGAGCTCTTAGACTAGTAATTGGGCATTGATCACATCCAATTTCGTCAACATAGCTCGTGGTACTCGAGCTCTCTTAAATAGAGCTCGGGGTGAAAACCCTCGTCACTAGTCGCTTGCTCCATGCACCAGGCGACTGATCATTTCACAGAATCGGGGACAGAAGCGCAACAGCTAGCCAACGGCTAGTTACCAGTCGTCTGGTCCCCTGACCAGGCGACTGGTCCAGTTGCCTGCTCTCCCCTGTTCACTCGACCAATCTTTCTGTGGGTTCGCTCACTCACCTACCAGTCGCTTAATACAGGCACCAGGCAATTGATACAGACCCACTCTTGATTTTTCACTTCGAGTACAATTCTCTCAGCACTCGTTCTCCCCCGACTAACCTAACCTAGCCTTCTAGCCATTTTCCATCAGCCTTGCGTCCCTCGGATGCCTCCCCATCCTTCACATCTTGCCTTCTAGAAGCTTTCATCGGTCTCGGTCCTTGTTGTCGGGTCTTCCAATGCCAAGTCTCACTTGGGCTTATGCCACCAAGACTCCTCCTTGGATTTACACAACCAATATACCACTTGGGCTTTCCTCCAATGCCAAGATCACACTTAAACTTTACACCTGTTATACTAATCTCCTGCACACTCAATTATGCATATTCGATACAACAATAAACCTAACTTAAACCTTTGCCCAAACATCAAAACCTTAGGGCACTAGATTGCCCCAACATTATCTCTATGGATTATGAGAACTTTACATCAGCCCTCCAGGATGTCCTTAACATGGATTACGAACTAACAAATGACACAGCGGATGGTGATAATTATACATCTCATGGTGTTGAAGGGGATGGTGAGTCAATGTCTATAACACATACCCTATCTTCTTAACCAAGTGTAGGTGCAACCTCCAATAGTAAGAAACGAAGCACGTGAATAAAGGTTACGATGCTATAGTTGAAGCCATCAATAACCTCACTGCCATAAATAAGGACACGATGAAATATTTGACCAAAGAGCTAGTAACAGAGGGGAAGATTTCAAATGCACAGGAGAAGGTATTGAACGCCTTAATGGTGATAGCAGAGCTAACGGAGAAGGAGAAAGTGCTTGTTGCTGAGTTATTGGTGGACAACTATAACAAGTTATCACTGTTCTTGCCCTTCAATGATAAGGTAAAGCTAAGCTTAGCCAAGAGGTTATTGCGCGGAGGTTAACAATTTGGATGTGTCCATAGGTACTAATTTTACTAATATTAAAAACTTTCGTACCTTTTTGGATGTCTTAGCTGGATATATTTCTAATTTGTTACTTTTTTGAATGCTCACTGTGGTGTACATGCTGGACCTTTGTAATTGATGAATAATAATGTAAGAATTACAATATGAATATTGTTATATTAAGTAATGTACAACGTAAGTTCATAGCATAAATATCAAATTCTTTACGTGATCACCTGTACACATTACAATTAGTAGTTCTTTCCATAAACATTGCTAGAATGTGGTACATGTTTCATTTATCAGGCCCCGAGCATGAGCTTGATATGAATTATATTAGGCCCAACGTGGAGGATTTTTTGTGATTATTCCTTATTACATTTTTATACATTTGAGAAGCCAAAATAAATAATGGATAACATATTTGAACTCCTTGCAACCTTAAAAATTCATAGAAACTGAAATGGATACAATTGGAGCTCTCTAGGTCCATCAGTGAATTTCGACCGAAACCCACTTATGGACATAGAGAGCTTTGATTGTGTTCATTTTAGTTCCTGTGGATTTCTGAGATTGCAAAAAGTTTAAATATGTTATTTATTGTTTATTTCGACTTCTCAAATGTTTTAAAATTTAATAAGGAAGAATTGATAAAAATCTGCATGTTGGACTTGACAAATGTCCTTTATAAAAATATTAGAGTGGACGCGATACCTGATTTTTACCATTATAAAAAAATATAATAATTTTTTTAAAGGAAAATTTTTAAAAATCATCGAAAAGAGAACGCTCCATCCAAGGCAGGTTATTATAAAATATTTTAATTTATTTTATATTGCTTAAATAGCTAAATACAACCCGTAGATAAACTTTTTTAAATGGAAAAAATATTATTATGAGACGGCAGCAGGTGAGATAGTCTGTCCATTACGGACATCGAATTGTCGGACCCATCGACTTATGGATTCCAGATCAAGAAATCAGATCCACTGGCCACGTGACCATTTTTTTTTATCATTTAAAATTTAAAGGTCTTCGATCGTGAATTATTTATGCAAAAAATCAAAAGCGCCTCTAATTAGGAGAAATATTATATGAGCGTCATAAATAGGCATTTCTTCTATCATATTAAACTATTGAGTCGTTACTCGTTATTATAATATATTTAAAATAATTTTAAAATTTAAAATTTAAAATTTATATAGTATAGAAATTACGAAATAGCTATTATGACATGATTGACATCCAACAACTACGCTAAATTGTTTGAAGTGAATTTAAAATTATAACGGCTACGTAATATTTTCAACCACTGTGTTTAAAATAATTTTAATTAAATTTAAATAATTTTAACTGAGTTAATAAATAATATTTTCAATTACTGTGTTTAAATTCATTCTAAAAGCTATTAGTATTTTACACATTTTAACCACTACTTGATAATTTCTGCATGAAGTAAACTCTAAATTTTTTTAAATCCATTTTAAATTCCTGTTTTTTAAGGAAAGGGAAACATTTTTATGAGAGATTTTTACCAAAAAGTAGATATGATATTTATTAAAAGACGTATCGAAATTTTATATTTACTAAAAGATATAGAAAAAATATGAAATTTCTATTTATCCTCCGCCAACAGCTCAATATCATTTTAATTTTTATCAGATGCACGTTGGATCTGATATGAAGATATCAAGTCATGAGCTATATTTTAAAATATTAGATTCATCGTGGACTGTTAACTGCAGACAGGGGGTAAAATACAAATTTTATATATATTTATGTCTTTTATAAATTTTGTTTTTTTTTTTTAGTAAATATCATATTTTAAGTAGGTAAAAAGCTGTTTTCATGATATTTAAAATTATTTTTTTTTTAAGTTGTATTTTGGGAGGCATGTGTCGTTTTCAATTGAATTGATTGCGTCTGTTCGTGGATATGTATCTGTCAGATTCTAGTGTACTGCGCTGTCGAAAAGTTCAGTTTACCCCCAAACTTTCTAAAAATTATATTTATGTTTTTTCTTTTCCCTTTTAAACTTTATTTTACCTTTCAAATTTATTTATTTATTTTTAAAAAAGAACGTTTTACTTAACCGTGGGTCCGTATTACTCATGTTATCTACCGTCTTTCATAATTCTAAAAAATCACATATCATATTTCCATTATAATCCTCTCTTCTTTCCATGTTTAAATTTTTACCTTATTATTTAAAAATTTACTTATTTAAAATAATTTGATATTCACTAAATCTCCATCATTTTTTAAATAAGTTGAAGAATATTTAAATACAGAAAGAAAAAGGATGAGATATAACGGGAATGTAATAAGTGTTTTTGAAATTATGAAATTTAAGTAAAAATGAGTATTAAGTTTAGTAAAATACCGGAAAAAAATTAGTTGGATCGGGTCTGCTCTGATCAGACCGGACACAAAAATGGATATACGACGGGCCTGACTCAGCCTCACGTGAAACCTCAATAAGCCGATTGGGCTAGGTCGACCGGTTTGGGCCGCCTCTGCGTCGATCTGGATATTTTTCCCACTCGGCTCTTCGCGCGCTGTCTCGGCCGCTCTCCCGCATTCCTCTCGCATATTCGTCCCTCTCCTCCCCTTTGGCAGGGCGAGTCGACTGAGGGGAGGGATGGCAGATTCTAGGGTTTTCGCGGAGGTGCGAGGGAACCCCGCAAGATCCGGCGCCGGGATCATCTCAAGGATCCGCCTGGAGAACTTCATGTGCCACAGCAGCCTTGAGATCGAGTTCGGTGACTGGGTTAACTTCATCACCGGCCAGAATGGGAGTATGCGCGATTCCAGCTTGTTTTAATCTTTGTTTTTTTTTTTTTTGGGATTCCTGCTTGCGATTAGAGATGTACTGTGCAGGCGGGAAAAGTGCGATACTTACGGCGCTTTGCGTCGCTTTTGGGTCCCGAGCGAGGGGCACTCAGAGGGCTTCTAGCCTGAAAGATTTCATAAAGACGGGATGCAGGTATCTCCCATTTTCTGTTCATTTTCAACCTTTCTTTCCTTTTTTTTTGTATTGTCGATTGCAGGTGTATGGCTGGAATGCTTTTTCTCTCCTTTTCATTTTACGCATGCTTGCTAAGTTGCCAGTCTCTTTGGATATTTTACCAGTATTGATACTCTTTATCAGTCAATAGTATGCATTATCTCCAATACATTTTCTTTCCTGAAATTAAAGTTCGTACATTTCTATGGAGCTAGTCTTCCGACCCTCGAAACAGTATTACTCTCAAATCTCTTAAACATCAGTTTTCTCTATAATTTCTCAAATAAATTATAAATTGCACATTCGTGAATTTTTTCATACTTTATCCATTTGCCACATTTGGCGACTTGTGATATTTGCCTATTGGTCTTTCCATGAGAAAGTCTCGAACATAGAAAAATTCTAAAGTACTATTGTTGAAATACCATGCAAATTACAAATGAAAGACAATGCTAGATCAATTTATTTTGTATTGTTTCCTGTAAACTTATATTTACGGTTGCTTGATAATTTAATGATGTCTGAATATTGACATTTATACATTTCAAGATGCTCTTGGTACATATTTTTAACTTTGTAGGCATTAATGTTTTAACACTTGGAAATGTGAGAACATGCGACATACTTACATTCATGTTCCTAATCATAACTTTATGATGATCATATTATTGATTCTATGAATTTAAGCTTTGTATTGCCTTCTCCCTTTTGTCTTTACATCTCAACTTTAATTTTTACTCCCTCCCAATCCTAGGGTTCTCTCTTCCCATGCATCTTATCCGCTTTAAAAATGCCATTCTGGTAAAATCCTCCACTCTCCTCCCCTCTACTCCACATCCAACTTTGTTGATGTGTTCATTGGAAAACTCAATTAGACAAATGCATAGGATATATTTTATCATTACATTCTCATGGTAGCTGTTAATTCTTTGGAGTGGAATTTTTTATTTAACTGTGGCATGCTTGTAAAGTTAGTGTTATCACTTCTATATTTAATTATTTATTATACTTTGGAGTGAAATGCTTGATGCTTATAAGTATTTTAGTTTGCACTTTATGGAATCACTGTTGATGCATATTGTAATTGTGTTTTTGCCTTGGATACTTGTTATTTAGCTTTAAAGTTTGAGCAAACATTCATCTTTTTTCTGTTAGACAGCTGAATATCAGTTTTTGTTGATTTGGTGTTCACAATATTTATCCTTCTGCGAAATTTTTTGATTATATAAGATTCTTCAAACACAGATAATAAACACTGTTTTATAGCAGAGTGTCGATTTACCTTTTTATATTTATGCAGTTATGCTTCTGTTCTTGTTGAAATAAAAAACAGTGGAGCTGAAGCTTTCAAGCCTGAAAGCTTTGGCAGCATCATTATGATAGAACGAAGGATAACTGAGTCTTCAAGTTCAATAGCCTTGAAGGATCAACATGGTAAATAATTTTTAGTCTTATGTTATCTTTGCTATAAAACAGAATACAATCATAAAAGTTGGTTATTTTGTACTTCACCATTTAATTCATTGTATATGTATAAAATCACTGGAGAAATTAAACTGTAAAGAGCTATCAAATTATTGTTTCTTCCCCTAGTAATGGTGTTAAAATTAAGGGATGATCACTTGCCGTCCATTTTGCTGGCTTTATTCATCTTTTAGTTTTCTGGTTTCATATAGGAAAGAGGGTTTCTAATCGGAAGGATGAGCTACGTGAACTAGTGGAGCACTTCAATGTGAGCTCTAAACTCTCATTTGGTTCTTTCTGTGTTATTGCAACTATTGCTGATGATTTTAGGCAGTTTAATTTTCCTGAATTGGCTCTCTATGTGGGATTATTTTGTATGTACTCATGGAGTGGTACATAGTTTGATGGGATGAGATAGAGTGCAGTCAAAATAATGAAAATGAAGCGATTATGCGCTCCTAATCCTTCTGGCATCTCAAGTCTAATTTTTTTTTTAAGCAATGCTGAGGTTAAAATTTGGAGGTCATTTTGGAGTTTCTGTAATTAAGTGCATTCCAATATATACATGTATGTGTGTATTTTCTGCTTGTCTTCATTCTATTTGCAGTTGTCCACATATGTAAACATTGATCCTGAACGACAGTACATCTTGGGTAATTGAACTTGCTTTAACTTGCTATCACTTCTCTATGGATAGTACCCTTAAAAATAATAAAGTATTACCTTGAATATCCATATTTTTTGCCCTTCTATGAATTATTCATAGCCTTTATTTCTGGATATTTACAGTGAAATAGTGAATCATGCTACACCTAGCATAGTACAATATCTTAAGTGATCACGGTACAATATTTTAACTAATGCTGCAAAAGACTATATATGGCCTTTGATTTTGCTACTCACTAGCCAATGTTGAAGCTTGTTTTTGTGTGAAGGGATTTTATATACTGCATCTTGTAATAGTCATTCAAGACCTTTGATCATTGTCTACTTTGGTGATATGTTCCAAAATTTATTTATTAAATTTCTTAATGAAGGTTATTGTATTATAGTCATTGATATGCTTTTCTTACAATTTTTGCAGATTGATGTTGAAAATCCATGTGTTATAATGAGTCAGGACAAAAGCAGAGAATTTTTGCATTCTGGGAATGATAAGGACAAGTTTAAGGTGGGTATTCTATGAGAACGTTTGTTCTTGCTCTACATTAAGGGCCTACGTGGATAGAGGATATGAGGGTGAGGAGGAAAAGGGACAAAAAATTTACATAGATGAAGGAGGTGTTCATATGTATTTTTTTTGTGCATTTATCTCCCTCTTGACTTTCCATCCTCGTAAATGGACCCTAAGAGCTGAGTTTAAAAGATGTTATATTGCTTCTCACGGGAAGAAGTTGAATTTTCTTTCTATATTTAGCATTATAGTGTTGTAACACATAAACAATACTTTCTATGATCTCTTAACCTGAAATATTATATGCTCGTAGTTCTTCTTTAAAGCTACACTTCTTCAGCAAGTTAGCGAGCTTCTACAAAATATCAGGACTGAGCTCACTGCTGCTAATGCAATTGTCGATGAACTTGAGTCATCAATAAGGCCCATAGTTAAGGAACTTGATGAGCTGCGTAACAAGATTAAGAGCATGGAGCATGTGGAGGAAATTGCTCAAGAATTACAACTTTTGAAAAAGAAATTGGCATGGTCATGGGTGTATGATGTTGACAGAGAAATTCAGGAACAAAGTGAAAAAATTAAAATTCTCAAAGACAGAATCCCTACATGTCAAGCCAGAATCGATAAATATACAGTAAGATCACACACCAGGGGTTAACCTTTACCTCATGCTTATACATTAGTTTGGTTTTCCTTACATCATCTGGAACAAATATCGTACCTGATGCTTTATTGAATAATAAGTTTATCTGTTACTGGTTAAGATGAAAGGGTTGTTTTTTTACCTTTGTCTGTTGTAACTTAGTATATATGCACTATTGAAATAAACCTTTTTCCTAAATATCTCTATATTCAGATAATTCTGTTAGTTTATAGCTTGTTTATGCCAGTATTTTATCCTTAAAGAACATTGCTATGCTGATAAAATGCTCTCAAATGTTTTTGGTTCGAGTTCAATGAGTTGTTTCACAAATACGATACCTTATGGATGATTTGTAATGTTGCCTAAAGTTTCTCGCAGTCTCCTTTTAGTGTTATCTTTTCACATGTAAATCTCTGAAAAATTCTAATTGCCATAGGATTCTGATTTAAATACTAGGGTGGTACAAATGCTGGTCAGTTTTCAGTCTGATACTGTACTGCTTCCATGCTATATCCACATGTTGGGGGCGATGTGCATGGAGGCCCAGCTGGTCCAGTGTCAGCGAACTTTAGTTACATTTGACTCTTACGAACTACACCGGCAAGCTCTAAGTTTAATAATTGTTATATTTAATATTTTTTTAAGCATTTATGCAATCCCAAGTTGGTTCATCCTATAATTGTATGAGTATTATGTAAGGACTTGACTTAATAGATATCAAAAACATGAATTGGTTGTTTATCAAACTAAAAGGTGAATTTGATGAGAATCCAATAATTGTATAGAAAAGCTTGGAGAAGAACAAGGAAGAAGTAATTAGAAAATAGTAAATCATGGTAGAGGTAATTGGAGAGATGGAATTGAAAATGTTAACATAGGGGAATGTAGGTTCATGCTGGAATTAATTATTACCTCTAATTTTCTCTCTGATTATTTGATTATGATCACAATTATGAAAAACATGGCTGTCTTAGATGATAATATTTGAAGTTAATGTTGCTAAATTCAGCTTGTTAAAATGAGACCATCAAGTTTTGGTTCTATTTATATCTTTCCATTTTAACTAGTCAGAATACATTGCTAACTTTTAGTGCATGGCATTAATTCTGATAAACTTTATTTTAGTTACGATACTTTTTCTTTGAAGGATTATTTATTTTTTGTGATCTTATTGTTTATCGCTTCTTGTTAGACCATTGTCGATGATATAAAGGAATTGCTTACAACTCAAAAAGCTAAAATTGCACATTTAATGGAAAAGACTTCTGAAGCAAGAAGAATGAAAGAAAATTTGCAGCAGAGCCTGTCAGAGGTAAGAGGCTATTTTCTACTGAGTTGTAGTATATTTTTTTCTGAGGCAGTTGTGAGCTGGGCCATGTATCTCTCTTCTTCTCTTTCTTGCTCTAGTGGCTGGCTGTGGGATTTATGCCCTATGGATTCTTGACCTTTCTGTGCATTTCTTCTTCTTATGCAAGAGTATCAAAGTTTTTATCTTAATTTTTGCATAGGAATTTTGTAGAAAGAGGGTCTATGGAGGCTTACTGTCAAAAGCTCACTGCATACAGTTGCAGTAATCCCTTCCATTCCTCTATAAATCCAATGCACACATTTTTATAATTTTTTGAATTAGTTCAGTAGAATCCTTTTCACTCTTTTATATCTCGTCTCTTTATCTTGATTGTGGGCTTTGAAGTTTGCCTTTAGGACAATTATTCTCCTGTCTGTTTAAATTTTTATGTCCAGTTCTGAATTTCTGAAGTGGACACAAGTTTTTGCTCAATACCATGTTTGCATATTCCTCTAATTATTCCACCTTATTAGAATGTCTTGAATTTAGGGTCTATGTTGTGTTTTAAATCTGTAAGTATGTCAAAAGCTTAGCTGATGAAGATTAAAGTAGTTTTTATAACTTCTACCACTGTTAACCTGAAGTTTTGAGTAATTTAACTTATATGTCTTTTGGTTAATTACTACTATCGTATAATGTTGGCATTCTAAATTGCAATTGCCATTTCTATTGATAGAAAAAAGTAAAAAACTATGGCTTTTAACTGAACCGCGTAGTTAAAGTTTTAAAATTATCAAATCACGTAGGCAAGTTTCAAAATGACAAAATCACGTATCCATTTCCGATTTTACCCTCATCAGTCGAATCGATTCTGTTCTGTACAGAATCGTCTCCATCCGAACAAATCAGTTTGACTGATTTTGAAATCAGTTCAACTAATATTTTTTTTTTCAAAATCGATTGGTTGATGGACCAAACGACTTCGGATTGACATAAAACTAGATTCTATGTGTTTGTCTACCTCTCTTGATTATGTCCATGCCTTCAAACATAAATTTGACCCAATATATTGAGAGTA
>JBAMIE010209687.1:0-10386 GCA_037177295.1 Kaempferia parviflora
GATAATTGTATTTGTTAATTGGTGCATCTTTGGTTGTTTTTAAATTGGAAATTGTTTGGAGCTTAATTTCATTTCTTCTCCTAATTCATATATTATTCCCCATAATTTGAATTTGGTTTTGCAGGGTACTCAAATGGATTCAAATTGGTACATGGCCAAGGCCCAAACATGTGGTTCATAAACCAAGAGAAGAAGCCACAATTCTCTTTAGATTGAATGTGATTTCAACCCATTTCAAGGAGCTAACCTAGTGAGCTTTATCCAAGTCAAACCCTCTTCCACAAATCCCTAAACTCACCACCAAACCAGACCCAAACCAGAATTAAACCCGGTTCAGTCAACCAAAGTATAAAAGCAAACATTTTCACGGATGAACAGTGACCGCGCATTGTTCATCCGTGACACATTTCTTCTTCTCCGATCGCGGCGATCGCATCCCCTCTCCTTCTTCGATCCAATTACTTCCACTTCATTGGCAACATGTTTAGCTACCTCCGACAACCTGCTCTTCGACGACATTAACCTGGAATTGATAGGAATTCTCAACCCTTCTCTATTGGCGGATTTGCTCTGTTCATTGAAGAGTTCTTTGTGTCCAGCTCAATTCCTTCACAGGCGAGCTTCGATGGCATTCCAGACGAGTTCACGGTGACCTAGAGACACTGGCTGAGGGTTCCACAGATAGACAGCAATTGCAACGAAGAGTTCTTCATCAATCCGGCAGAATCTTCCAAGGTGAAAATAGAGACAACAGTGAGCCACGTTGAAGAGTTCTTCCGCAAGAATTCCTCACTGTTGGAGCTATGTCGATGGTGCTAGAGGCTTCTCTGATGTGATCTTCAAGAGTTCTTGAGTTGATTCATGTGTGACGGTGTGATGAAGTGGTTTCGTGATTGATTGTTGAAGGAGTTGCTAGTTTAGATTTTGATTCTGTTTTATTGCTTTCAAATCTGTTTTAGGGCTTAATTTCGAATCTTATTTGTTCTAATCAGTTCTTAGATCATGTTAGTTTAATCTTGCAATTTATGTTTCTTTAGTGTAGTTTTCCTTTGATGCAATTTCTATTTTAATGAAGCTTGTGTCAAGTTAGTTAGATTTAAATTCTCGTTTCATTGCAATTTTAAGTTAGATTTCATTTATGTTGATTTAGGTTGTTAGAATCTCTTCTATATCATTTTTTTTTCTTGTTAAAGAAAAAATCCTCGTCCCTCTCAGAGGTATCATCCAAGGATCCTATGGACCGGAGTACAGAGGCCCCTGGGCTTGTAGTTCCTACATAGGACCTTGAACTTTCCACCTGAAGAGAAGGATATGTCATTATCAAAAGAAAAACTCATACTAAAAGGGGGTCAAACCTGACCTTCTAATACAGCTTATTACATAGACTCTTTCTACTTACAATAAGCTCTCAATTTAGATAAAAAAATAATTCTATCAACTTTACAGAAATAAAATCTGTCATCTTTACTTTGGAAACAACTTCACATGTAGCATATATCAAAACTACTTTCCAACTAGTAAAACCAGCACCCAAGCTTCGTCCTCCTTTAGCACAAAATAAGCATAGCATTTCTACACAATAATGCCAAAGGAGCCAAAGACCATCCAGTACAAAGTGTTTTGTCCACCTCCCGCTGAGTCAACTCGGAACCAAGGGTGCAGAAACTCCACATCCATACAAAAATGCAGCACCAAACAAATACCATTATCAGAAACCATCATTAAACTTCACAATTCTTCATACCAGCCAAGCAAAACAGACTTAGTATGTGTCACATAATTCCAATCAGCAGCCAAACAACGTTGTATAACAATTCAAATACTCCTCCATCATGCTAATAGCTCAACTTCATGAAAATCATGCAGGAAACGGATCTGAAAATTCCTTTGATCAATCAGAGCTTCCAACTGACGGACAACAAGCAGAAAACCATGCAAAGATCCAAGCAACGCCTGCACCTTTATTTATCTCCTTTGCACACATCAGCATGTCAAAATTCCCACCACCATTCAGCAATAATCCAAACACTAAAGATGTTTTCATTTTTTTTTTCAACTAGTATTTTCATTATTATCCTATCACTCGCTTAAATCAAGTGTATTATAGTGAGTTGTCACATAGTTACATCGACTACGGTTTCATAACAGAAGTAACTTAGAAAAATATTTAAAGACTAAAATTATTTAGAGTATCCGAAAAGGATTTAAACGGAGTGTTTTGAGCCTTAAATCGAACCTTTTGTAATTAGTTGTAGATCTTTGAACGAGCTTCGATATGATATATTGTGCATCCTATGGTTTAATGTGAGTCAAAAATTATGATCCCTTAAAGTTTATGGCTTAACATTTGCATGTTGTAGCAGTTAATTAAGAAATTGTACCTGCTACAACGTGAATATTCACCCTAAATTTTAAGAGATCATAACTTTTAACTCAGGTTGAACAACAGGGCAAATAATACGTCAAATCAAAACTTATTCAGATATCTACATTTGATTATTGGGTAGAACCCATAACAACCCTATTTCAAGCAAAAAAAAATATTATTTAAAGTTTTTTTCAGAAGCTTCGATAATTTTTCTTAAAAAAAAATCATGTTGTAGCAATTATGATTTCGTAGTTATTACAACTATGTAGCAACTACAGGTTCGTAGCTGTTACAATGTCAGTTTAAGATTTAGAGATGGGCAATTTTGAATTAGCTAGCATTTTACAAATCAGATTGGAAGATTAGTTGGTTAATCAATTATTGTAAAAGGTCATAATCCTCATCTCGAAGGCTCCTTTAGGACGGTCTCATGTGATTTGGAAGAGGTTGGTAATAACTCTCACTCCGAGAGCTCATCAAAGATTGTCCCATGCGATCTGAAATTAAAATTGAGGTAAATCACAAGGAACTTCGCCCAACACAGTGATCTTTTGTATGGAGTCAAGTAATCCGTGATGCATTTCATGTCAGCAATATCACACATAAATACCAATTGTGTCAACTCATGGGGGCAATTAGTTAGTTAATCAATGATCAATGTTTGTTAAATAGACCTAAGTTAAATTGCCACAAATCGAGAGCAAATTAAAACAGTTAGTTATTTTTTAGTTATTACCTATCACAAAAAGTGTATTTGTTCTACTCTATCTTGTGATATAAGGCTAATTAATTAATTATATTTTTTAATTTAAATTTTTAGATAATAATCGAAATTTCTGTATAATAATGTCCCTGAAGAAATTATGCGGTAAGTTTCCTTATTAAGAGACCTAAAATGAAAATAGTTGTCAATGATTTAATGGATGAACTTTTTTAATAGATAATTGATTAAAAATGATGTACTGATGGAACTTCTCGATTTATCCTAAATTTTTATGAATTAAAGTGATCACCTTAAAATTGTAAACTTAAGTAGGATATACAGTGTCAACTCGAAAAATATGAACTTTCTTATTAATTTTTATCCCTCTCATTTTAAGGTTTCAAACAAAACACACACAGAAACGGAAGTTTTTAGTTCAGAGTTGGTTTCCTTAACATGATCAAGATAGATTTCGAATTGCAATGAATATAAATGAATTAAATAAATCATTAATACTCCTATTAATATAATTATAGGTTGGATGACTAATAGTTTGTTTTTAATTAATGATTGCCAACAAATCATTGATAGCCCTATTTGCCTATATATGTAATTATTGGTGGCAACACCTCATCCTCGCTCTCTCTATATATATATATAATTATGAACTTTTGGTCTAATGCTTAATAATAGCATTTTTTGCATGTACTTAGCATAATACCTTATTAAATACCTTTTTTTCCCCTATCTTTAACATTTGGTGCTAATGTTTATAAGAAAATAAGTAATAAAAAATATTTTTTTTAAAAAAAATTGAAAATAAATTTCAAATTAAACTAAAATATGTTTTTTTTTGTTAATTGAAGACATAGTCCAGTTTAATTTTTTTATTGGAAAATAAAAAAAAAATTTAGTCTTTTTTCTCGATCACCGGAAAGTGGCATAAATCACATGAATTCATATAAAAACCTCTAATTTTGCCATCGTATTGGTCTTCTATTAAACTCGATCCTTAGTAACTCTTGAGCATCGTTCACGGAATGACAAAAAAAAAAAAAATCTGAGCGAGTATTTTTTTTTCCTGCCCTTAATATTTCGAAGATAAAAGGTACAAATCAATTTTTCGCAGGTAGAAAAATATAATTCCTGGCACCCAAATCAAGATCGTAAGTTTTTGGAATAGATGACGTAGTGAACATGACGTCAAAGTACTAAAGCCGACGTGAGATGTCCGTGCTGTGCGGGCTTAACTTAAATTTTCTGTCCCATTTTTTTATATTTTCATTTTTTCTCATTGATTGTACGGACATGATATTCTTAAAATGTATACGATATTAACAAAGGAACATAGGGACGTACAGAAAGTGGGATAGAAAATTTTAACTGGTGCGGTCCAGACAATATTTAGTCGGGTTGAACAGCTAGCTGATGTCTAAATTTGACCAGCAAATGAATAATATTATATGGCCATTCAAATTTCAAAGATTCGAAATTTATCGAGCAAAGATATTTAATCATTTTATTCAATTAATAATTAAATAAATTGATGAGCTAGCGCGCCTTCTTCCTCATAATCCTTCACGCGGTATCCAAAACTCTACTTAAGTATTTTCTTTGCTGATCACTTTGTCTACATTTGTCACCATCAGCTTTATTCGCTACTCTCAGATTCATACAAATTTGTATTCTTTACTAATTAATCCGAGTGTCGACACCAAATATTGACACAATTGAAATAATTCCAAACAATTTTAGATAGACATTTACTAGTGAGAAAAATCCTCTCATAATAGTTATACCTCTTAATCACTTGACAGTCAACTATAAAATAAAATAAACTTAATCACTACTGTCTCAATTAAAATAACTTAAAATAAGATATCATATCTTAGATAAAGATATGGAAACATTTTTTAAAAAAAAATTGATAGAATGCAAATCATATTTAGAAATACAATTAAATGTAATAGCTAAATGTTAAAATAAGATAAATCGATTGAGAAAATACAAGTTCAATTAATTAATCCAAAATATTTGAAATAGTAAAGGTCTTGATGATGATAATGTAAGAAAAACAGCTTAAGAACACCCCCGCAGCAGTTTTTACTATAAATGAATTAAATAAATCATTAACATTCCTATTAATAGAATTATAGGCTGGCTACGACTAATAGTTTGTTTTTAATTAAGGATTGCCAAAAAATCATTGATATCAATATACTTGGTTGTTTGAATATAGATTTTTAAATAAAAGAGAGAATAAAAAAATAGTTGTTGGAATATATTTATATTGATAATGTAGTATATAACACAACATAATTATCAATATACTATAAATAATTATGAAAATTATCATAATTGTGACTAAAATATCAAATATTATAATTCTTTATTGATTAGAATTAATTTTTTATCATATACTTTATTACTATTAAAAAAAATACCTATTGTCCTATATTAAAATTATCATGGATTTATAAACTATTACTATATCTATCTGTTTGGGTACTGGTTCTCTTCAGAAGTTGCTGCTGTGTGTTGAGGCTGCAGATGTGGCTGCTGCATTTCGAAGTGGCTGTAGTTGGAGATTTTTTGGGAGGTTCTGATGCAGAATGGGAGTTTGATTCCCTGGTTATTGCATCCGTTTGTGCCATTTGTGATGATGCATTTTGGGCCAGTGAGCTGGCTTTTTTCCAGGATTCAAGTGTGCGGGTAATGGTTTTGTGGAGTTTTGGATTTTTAATGAAGATTAGATTTGTCTATGGATTTTCAAATCTATACTGCTTTGCTGGAAACCTTGATGGTTTTCTTGTGCCCGGTTGCTGCCGTATTGTGTTTAATTTGCGGAGGGAGTCACTGATTTTGAGGTCCTATCTATGCATGTGTGGTTTGTACGCATGGGTTGTTTGGGGATCGCTCTCCCATTGGGCTATATTGCTATTCATGGAGGTGGAATCAATTTGTTCTTTGTTATGCCTACCTGGCCTTCCTGGCCTTTTGTCGCCACAAGGAGGACTAGTGCGATAGCAAGCCTACCTAGCCTTCCGCTCGGTCGGGTGGAACACACTCGGGTGGTTTTGAGTTGTGATCTGCTCGTGTGGCCCTTCGGTCGATCGGTCGAGTCCACAAGCCAGGCGGCTCTGCTCCACGTCAACCGCTATGCTAGCTTCTGCATGTGATGGCACTTTGTTGGCTATACCCGGACTCTAAAGAGCCCTCTTAAACTTACTGCATCACCCACATTTATTACTTTCACTCGTGGAACAGGAAAAACAATAAGAGCCCAAAAACTATGGCTAGAAACCCTAAAAACAAATTAAGGTTTGGTCCAATAAAGTAATTAAAGACCTAATTAATTTGAATCTTGCAGTGGCAGGCGATATATATCTTGGATTGTATGTGACGCGCTGCCAGCATTGCTGCAGAAGCTGCAGAAGCGGCCATGCCCGTGTTCACTTCGACGTCGCAGTACTGGCTGCTTGTCTCGCAGGCTACAGCAGCGTGCAGCAGCTTCATTAATTTCGAACAGCTGGTGAGCGTTTTCATTTGCTGCGTATGGAGCATCTGCCATGGCTTCTCATTTCTCAACGTCAGGCCGGGCGATCGCTGGAGCCGGGCGCGAGCTGAGTACGGGCCAGATTTAGCTAATAAAACCATAATCCTAAACCCTAAATCATAAATAAAAATTGATTTTATTTGAAATTCAGTCAACAAATTAATTCTTTTATAAAATATTATAATTAAAATTAAAAAAAGCTTACCGTTTTTATGAAATATTAATGTTTAATGTTTAATTTTCGGCCAAAACATCCCTGTGAAGGAAACACCGGAATTAAATAACAGGTTTAAATTTATTTAAACAGTTTGAACTTGCATCCATTATCTCTCCATAAAATCACAAAGATATACTTAAAATTTTTGCTCATAATTTGTATAATTTATGTTCAAAATTAAACAATTAAATATATTTAATAATTAAATATTATATTGATGCTTAATGATAATAAAAAAAATCACACGGAACCATATTTAAAATTATAAAAGTTAAAAATTTTAGTAAGCAATAAAATACCTTACTTGTCATATTTTTTTAATCGAATTCGTTATTATTCCAATAATAATATTATAATAATATTGAATATAAAATTATAATTATTCAATGTAAACAATATCATTTATTTTTAAAATTTTTAATTAAAACAATAAATAATAAAGCTATAATCGATCTTATAAATTAGCAAATCAAATTAACTATTAGCAATATAAAATAAAAATATAATTGTAAGTATAATTCCTAAATAAAATTTAAATAATTTATGGCACGATCTGAAAGCTTAAACTGCGCCAATGTCGTATCAATTACATCGCAAACGGTCTAATAACGTCTACTGCACGCGATTTAGTCCTTGTATTGTACACGATCTGCGGCGTTGTCACATTAAAATATAATTTCAAATTTGAGCAGTATTTTTTCTGGCGCAGTTCATGATGTACATTTTTTTTAATTTTTCCGTCTATATAAAAGGGCAGATGTAACAAAATAAATGAATTGTCAGTCGTCCCTTTCTTTACTTTCGTTTCCTTTATTCGAGTATTCTTCTTTATTTAGCTGATAAAGTTTCTTCTTATCCATTGTCTTTCGACGCACCGCGATATGTCAGTCATACTTATATTTTTTTTTATCAATGTTTATTAGTTTGAGCCGGGCTGGAGCCGGGCTGCAGGTGCCGGGCTCGAGCCGGGCTGGCCGGGCTCTGTCACAGTCGGGCTCCTGTCATAGCCTGGCTCTAGCCGGGCCGAGTGCAGGCCCAGATTTAGATAATAAAATCTAAATAAAATTGAGAAAAAAATGTTTGTAAATTTTTAAAATTTAAAATCAAATATAATTTTAATTTATAAAATTAAATTTGATTTTATTTGAAATATGTCGACAAATTAATTCTTTTATAAAGTATTATAATCAAAATTAAAAAATGCTTACCCTTTTTATGTAATATTAATGTTGAATGTTTTATTTTTCGGATGAAAGATTTTCTGTTCGTTATCTCCCGTAAAATTACAGTGATATCTTGTGAACGAAGTTATCAAATATAAAAGATTTTGCATTGATTAAACCGGAATAAAATAAAAGGTTTAAATCTAATTAAACCCTAAATCCTTAACCCTAAACCCTAAACCCTAAACTCTAAACCAGTCGGGCTCGAGTCGGGTGCGAGCAGGGCTCCAGCCGGGCGCGAGCCGGGCGCAAGCCGAGCCGAGCGCGACCCAGATTTAGATAATAAAAACTAAATAAAATTAAGAAAAAGATGTCATGCGAGTAAATTTTTAATACTTAAAATTAAATTTATTTATTTATTATTAATTAGGTGAATAGGTGACAAGATTTCAAATAAATATAATTTTAATTTATAAAATTAAATTTGATTTTAATAGGTCGACAAATAAATTATTTTAGAAAGTATTATAATCAAAATTAAAAAATGCTTACCTTTTTATGGAATATTGATGTTGAATGTTTTATTGTTCTGATGAAAGATATTCTATTTATTACCTCCTGTAAAATCACAATAATATGAACAAAATTATCAAATATAAAAAATTTTATATTAATTAAACCGGAATAAAATAAAAAAATTTAAATCTAATTAAATATTTTTAACTTGCATATTTCCATGATCTGAGATCTGTCAGATCACGTCAAACAAAGTAAAAGTGATCTGTCTGTAGATCACGTTACGGAAAAAATAAATTGATTTGTAAGTTTAAATGTGTGAGATTACATCAACTGTTTTAAAAGTATTAAATAAACTGATGCAAAGTCATATCACATTTATTTACAGGTCAGTAGCCGGCGTGAGCAAGTCCCAGCGGGTCGCGAGGTAGGTCAGCCCTAGGGGTGCAAACGAATCGAGTCGGCTCGCGAGCTTTTCGAGCCGGTTCGAATAATATTTGATTCGTATTCGATATTATCGAATTCGAGCCGAACTCGAACATGTTCGATAAGGTTTCGAGCCGAATTCGAATCTATAACATTTTGTTCGACTGTTCGCGAGCCGCTCGCGAGCTTTATATAATTTTATTATATATTTATTATTTTCTAATATGTTATTCAATAAATGTATTGTAATGAGATTATTCTTAATGGGTTAATGATTTATGGGTAAGTGGGTTAATGGATTATGAGTTAATGGATAATAGTTTATATTTATATTTATATTATAAATTTAAAACCGTATCCTTTTTCTAACAAGTTAACCCTAATATTTTCACAAACGAATGCGATGGAATTCTCGTGACGGCGGAAGGTAGCTAGGGTTCCTGGCAAGTTGCGACGTCGAGACTCGAGAGCTCCTGGTGGCTCTACTGCCTCCCTTTCTACCTGGTATCTTCTCTTGCTCTCACTAGTCACTACCTACACCGACTGCCTCTTCTGCGTTGCCGACATCAAGAGCTCCTGGTGGCTCTACTACCTCCTCCACTGTAGGAAGATCAAGTGCAACTTCTCTTGCTTTCACTGGTTGTGCCGAAGACTACACGAAGCTCTCTTCACCTCCACGTACTTTTACTTGGAAAAACATAAGATGTATGTCTTTTTTCCTCCTCAATCTCTAATTTTTCTTTACCGTCTTTTTTCCTCCTCAATCTCTAATTTTTCTTTATCGTGCATAATTTATTCAACACTTGTCTTAGTTGTTTTTTCCCCCTTTTTTGGAAGAAATTAGTTTTTTTTCCTTTAATCTTTCTGTCCGTTTTTTTTCCTTAAAGAAATAGTTATAAATATTAATTTTTTTTAATGCAATAGTTGTTGAATTTGATAACTTTAGAGTTACAAGTAACTGAGTAAGTTATTTGTTTAATTTATGTCTTATTCTTGAAGATATGTTAATTAGGATTTAGGATACTATGAATAATTAATAGCATTATTAATATTTTTCAGTTATACTTTCTCCTTTGATTTTCAAAGAATATGGCTGATTCTGCTCCAGCAGCAAATTCAGCTATTCAAACTTCATTAGATTCAAATGAAATTCCAGAACAAATAATAGATCAAGGGGATAATGTGACTAACAATTTGATAGAGGATGGTAATTTACTTCACAAGTCAAAGAAACAAAAGAGGTCTCAAGTATGGTCAGATATGATTGAGGTTGAGGATCCAAAAGGTGATAAGTACAAGTGTAAACATTGTAATCTGTTCCTCGCAAAAATGAAGTCAGGTACTACAACACACTTAAAACGACACTTGGATCATTGTACTAAACACTTGGAGTCTAAAAAGAAACTTGAAGATAAACTCAAACAACAACAACTATTG
>JBAMIE010209712.1:0-10386 GCA_037177295.1 Kaempferia parviflora
TAATAATAATAATAATAATAATAATAATAATAATAATAATAATAATAAAATGAAAATCCTAACTAAAAGTGTGTCACAATCTAAATCAACATGCTTGTTCTAAATGAATTGTACCTATTTTTAACTGAACATAAAATTCACAAAAATTCAAGATATATCAACTTGTTCATCATCCTATATATGCAAATTTGGGCTAAATAGGACTCTTCAAAGTGGGTTGCTCCACATTATTAGGATGCAAGAACCACAATATCATCAAAAGTTAACAAGTTAATTTTGAAATAATCATTTATGGAGTCTTCTTGTTTTCAACAAAAGGTACAATAAGAAGAACAAGTGTGCAGACACATTTCCACAAACCAAAAGCAAAACTCAAGCCAATTCCCTGAGAGTGATAAACAATTTTTCCCCCTTTGTTTGTTTAATTTCTTTTCACTGAAGTAGGTAGGTAGAGTAGTTGAGGATTTGGTGTAAGGAGAGATTTGAAATGTGAGAGGAATCATCTAGCTGATCACAAAGTGTAGGGGGGAAATGGAATTACTGAGAGTGAGAATGAAAAGGTTGGATGAGGTTCCTGACAAAGAGTAAACAGCCAAGAGGAAGCTAGAGGATGCATGGCATGCAAGGGCAAGGGCAAGGCTGTGGATGTGAGCGGGAAAGGGAAAGGGAAAGAGAAAGGAAGAGAGAAAAGAAAAGGGAAACAAAGGGGCAGAGGGAAAGGGAAAGGGAAAGAACTAAAGTGAGAGAAGAGAAAAGGTATATGGTATGTGCTTTTGACAGGTGAAATGGCAGAGAAAGGAAAGGAAGCCACACCTGCACTGCACCCTCACAGTTGCTTTTGTGTTCTTTTAGTTGGATCCTAAGACTATCACTGCAGTGCCAGGGGGGAGGGGGAGGACAAGATCACATGATATTTTTGGGTTCACTATCTAAGTAACTATTGTAGTAGTAATGGACATACATTAATTACAACATCTTAATTAACTTGAATACAAGATCGATCATGATCATTTTTTGAGGCTAATATAAATTTATTTACGATTAATTATCATCATGATTCAGAGGTACAAGCCTAGCTTTGATTAGAGTTATTTTATCTAGAAATGATTAGTCATTTGGGAGGTACAATGCGATTAATGGACAAAGAACAACCTTAATTAATCAAGTTGGTAAACACTTAAAAGTTAGTGTAAGAAATTCTATTTAAAATTTACATTCACCAAAACCCTCTAAGAACTAATTTATTGGCCATTGTTGATTAATCCTTTTAACTTCGAATGTTCCATTTTTTGAAGAATACATATAAAGATTATTTTAGTGGTCAAATCACATTTATCAATATACTTGATAATCAACAATAAAACTATAAGAAGTAAATAAAATAAAATGGTACCTTTTTAAATTTTTTTTTTGGTGAGAAAATAAAATGAAAGGAAAAGGTATTTTTTAAACAAAATTATTCTAAATGATTTAGTTTTAAATTTATTTTGAATTGTATTATTATTTTAATAAAAAAATGATTAGACTGAATTTATTAAATTCACATTTTCAGTTCGATGGAGATAAATAGAAAGTTTTGTAAGTACATGCATGCGTTCCTCAGATAAAGAGACAAACTATCTAGAGAACATTATTTTTAGTAATTCATATATCTAATTCTTGGACTAATTCTGTAGAAATATCCCATTAGACATTATGATAAAATTGAAAAACACTCATGAAGTTCATCTAAGTGGGCACTGTAACCAGAGCAACTAGCAGACAATTTATAAGTCAATTATCTATTAAAAAAATCCATCTTTTAATTTATTAAACTCAGATTCAATCTTTAATGCTTAAAAAATTGAGACACCTTGCTATTGTACTATTACCGCAGAAGCAACTATTTAGACAATATTTCTTTAATTAACATCATATATTCAGTTTGTGCCGATTAATCCTGAAATAACTAGTTCCGATCAGTTCTAATTTTTTTTTTTTTATCTATCACTAAGATAAATTAAAAAATATTCATAGATAATCTATTAACTTAACATTTTTACATCTATTAAAAAAAATTTATTTATTATTTTTTTTAGATATTTGACCGATAAAGAACCCTGGGCAACTATTTAGGCAACATTGTATTATGCACGGATGCAACATTTATAATAATTTTATCAATTTTACAAGCAAACACGTAGTATTTTCACAAACGAAACAATTAAAAAAGGGAAAAAAATCTTATAATAAAAAGATTATTTGCTGCATTAATTTCAGCAGGTTATAAAATTGAAGAAGAAAAAATCGTCGTTGAAATAGGACGTGACAGGGACAAGTCGCACACGTTTGCTTGCCGGTGACTTTGGCCATTTTTAAGAGGCTAGTGAGCGAGGACTTTAATATAATAATATTAATAATAATATTATTATTATTACAGGAGTAGGTACTGAGCATTCATTTCAGATGGAAGATAAGCAAGCCAGCAGCATGGCCTCCCACTCCTTGCTGTTGGTCTGCCAAGGACTCCCATTCAACTAACTTCACTAAAAAAAAAAAAAAGAATTTTAGATAATCTCTAATTATTTAAATCAATTAGATTAATCTTTATTACATTAGTCTAATACTTAAGTACTTACAAACAATGTCATTTAAAATCCACCAGAATTCCAAAAGCTCTTTTGCTATTCAAGTACTCTAGTCAGAAACATCTTATTCAATAACTCATACAAAATGTATAAAACTACTACAGGAAATCAAATGTCTAGTCTACACACACAATGTCTCAAATGTGAGTTGTGAATCCATAAAAATCATACATAAATCCTTCCACATTTATTATTCACCCTTCACTAATAAATTGGAGTGAAAGTGGCACATACATGGACCACACAAAAGCATCGTATCATTAGAATATCAATGCCTTGTGCCAACATTTATTGTGTAGGTTTCTTTATTGTGCATAGAATAGCATAGCACACAGGTACATCCTACTTGAACTATTTGCATATGTGAAGAACAGTGGCTAGGATGCTTTTTCGGATCACAAGAGATAATAATTTAGCCAGCACTTAAACGGATCAAATCGATGCAATAACATTAGATAATACATATTACCTCAGGCAAAATAAAAGTGCAGATATCGTTTATCCTAAATAGTTTAGTATCATTGCTACACGATAAAATATAAATAAATAAATCAGGAGGTCATTTTACCATAGCGCAATAGTCATTTGGATGAGGAAGGTCAATCACCGAATAGGATATTTTACACCCGCTCCTGAAAATCAATTTCAAGACCTATTAAAATAAATACCTATGCAAATATCAAATATGCTGACCCATGGGACACAAATGAACTAATGTATTGATAGTAAAAGATGAAATTATTACCTCAGCGACCCCTTATTATCTAGAAGGGAGTTAAATCATGAGAGTTTCGTCTAACAACAATAACTCATGTAAAGAAGGGTTGAGACAACCAACAAGGCATTCCGCACTCACTAAGAATCTATTCCAGTTTTATTGACAGTAATACCCTTATATGGACCAATTGTGTCAATCAAACACAAACAAACTATATATATATATATATATAAAATTTTTTTACCCTACATATTCGTCCGGATCACTCCCCAGGTATATATCAATTGTCGGTAAAAATAAATAAATTATGAAAAATTTTGCCAAATAATAATGACACGTACAGAGATGGATTGAGACAATCAAAACATCCAAGGAATCGATCCAGCCTATTGGCCCAATTCTCATCAGTCTTTTGCTTCTTGCCTCCGGTGAGAGATTCAGCGCAGGAGGAAGATCTATTCTGCTAAGAGCAGGTAAACACACACAAATAATATATATTATCGCAGAAGCTAAAGTAGTGAAAAGATGGTACAGGAAATACAGGAAACTACCTGTTCCAAGAAGCATATAATGACATAAACTTCACATCAATGGGTAAAACAAAACAATGGCAGCATCTACAAGTGGATTCCTGTTGCCAGAGAGTTGTCATGCTGTTGCACGGAATTGAGAGTTCAGTCAAAATCTCAGTAAGGTACGTGTCTGTCATCTCTTTGCCTAACTTGCCGCTGACTTTATGGCTTAAGGCATGCTCTGTCCATGGACATAATAATGTACATAATGGCAGACATATGGCAGATTTATTGCCTCACCTAATGGATTTAGGCAAATCTATCATAGTTCTGGTAGAATAAGATGCCATCGTGAAGTTCGATCGAGCTTAGTCACAAGCAACTGCCGTATTAGATCCTGGAATACACTAGATCCATAAAAGAAACAATAAAGATTACTGATTCATTTGAATTCTTCCTTGTATATTATCCACCCTGATACAATTCCAATTGTACAATCCCGGTGGCAAAAAGGTTATACGTTCATCCTGATGATGTCTTACAGTCATTTATAGAGAGTACCAATTATACAATTCTAGTGGTAAAAAGATAATACGTAGACTCCGGATATCCTACACGATCAATCCGATAGTCATTTGTATAGAGCTAAATCACGGTTTTTTTTTTTTTAACATTGATCATTACATGAAAGAGGGTAGGAACCTGACAAGTATTTCGTTATCAAGAATTAAACCTCTTGGTGGTAATGCCCTATGCAATGACCATCTGTCCATCTCGTAGGACTAATTGTACAATCTTGATGGCAAAAAGGTTATACATTGGCTCAAGTGTCTCATACGACCGGTCTTATAGTTATTTGTAGAGAGGTACCAATTATATAATCCTAATGGCAAAAAAGTAATACGCTGACCTCAGATGTCCCACCTGATCGATCCCATAATGATTTGTAGTACAGAGATAAATCACAGGTAACTTTTTTTTTTTGCCCTTTAAGCAGTGATCATTATATAGGGAGGGCAGAAACCTGGCAAGTATTTTGCTATTAGGAATTGACCTCTAAATCTCTTGGTGACAACGCTCTATATGATGATTGTATGTCCATCCTGTGATGACTGTGGCAACGATTACACTTATCCTAAGCATCCCTCACAGTCCAATCTCTAAATATAATCTTGTGGCAAAAAGGCGACTACGCTCACCCCAGCGCCCCCGCCAATCCGTCACAGGACCAACACGGAGGAGGTAAATCACGGGTGGCTACTAGATATAAGTGCAAATGGTCAAGACATGGGGGAGGTATATGCTCGAGCACATTGAGATTCGACCTCTATACCTTATATGGTAAACTCTCATATTTTAACCATCGCACCGCCCCAAGAGGACTCTCTTAATTACAATCTTATTTATACTGAATGTGGTCATTACCTTCTCCTCCTTGTTTCATTGCTGCCGTATAAATTTCCAATAGGATCCATTCTCGGGTGATGCACACCCTAGTTCAAATTGTAAAGTTGCATAGATGCCTTGATTACAAATACAGGTATCAGAGAATAGCAATCAGGCAGGATGGAATTAATATGAACGCCACCTGAAAACGAAAACACTGATGGGTTTAAGTGGGATTTTTCTAGAAAAATTGTGTGCCCTAGTGCAAATCAATTTCTTTAGCTATCTTTTCTATGCATTGATATATCCCCTTCTTTCTAGCTTCATCATAGATGTCTATGCTACCATAATTGGTCCACCACCAGAACAATTATCTCATCTTTCTAGCTAGTTATTCCAGTGCTTCAGTAACATGGTAACAGTCGTCATGGAACAAAGGCAATAAATGCCAAAATGGAGAAGACACAATTATTTAATCTTTTGTTATACCTTTATGCTTAAAATATGATATATTGGAAATTGAATACGCATTCCATGAAATCGCTTTGCAGGCAATGCTAGCCGTGAATCACAACTTTTCATTTCAAAGGACAGAAATATTTTAAACGGGATGAATTTGCCACTGAAACCTTTAATCAAAGCTTCTCACTATCCTGGTCTGTTCCAAGCTTCGATTGACCTGAAGTAAAATAATTTAGATCAACATTGCTAGATCAGTCAAAGTAAACCTATACCAAACCCAAACTGAACAAAAAGAAATTAGTGAATGAAAAACTAGCAACATTTTGGAAGAGCAATAAAAACGATGAAATTGCAACTGAAACCTTAAACATAGCTTCAACTGCTCTCCTGCCCTGTTCCAAGCTATGGCTTATCTGAAGTAAATATTCAGATCATGCTCCGGTTTAGGACTTATGCTCACATAAAGAATGTCCTCTTCACGTGATCAACTGTGAAGAATTGTCCTCTTGAACAACCTATCAGTCGAGATGACTAGGATTTTCTTGAGAGGTGATGTGCTTGTCAAGCTACATCGTTTAGATTTAGTATAATATCTCTAATGGGCTAAGGGTAGGCTAAGGCTACCCAAATTCCCGACAATTACATGATAGGCTCTAACATAGTACTGCTTATTGGTTGAAGCCACTATGAGAATTACACTAACTAAAATGAATAATTCATCAGTGAATGTGAGTATAAAATTGTAAATGGGTTAAGTTTGTTAGGTCAGCCAATCATGGCAATTATGTGAGCAATTTGTATAAAGGTAATGACTCATCATTTATGCTGAGTAAAGTATTACTATGACTAGCCAGTTAACCACACAGGAGAATAGATGGCAAGATAGCATGAAGTTGTTAGCTTAACCAACGTCTGAAGGCAAGAGCTCATTGTTCATGCTGAGTGAAGTATATACTACAAATTGTTGATTGAATGTATGAAATAAAACTTGAATTTTTAAACTGTAAACACTTACAGTGATCGTAAAGAAGGAACCTGAGAAGGAATCGAAGAATAACATTGTGTTGAAGAACTTGCCGTTGGCGAGGAGCGATCACAAAAATCGAACCATCTCTCAAGATTCACAAACCAAATCCCTCTTGTAGCCAAAGGCTATACTAAAAAATATAGGATTGATTTTAAAGGGACATTTTCTTCAATTTTAATGAAGGACTCTTTTAGGACGATCATGACACTTGTTCCACACTTCAATATGGAACTCCGTCAGATGGATGTCAAGCCAATTTTTCTTAATGGAGACATTGAGGAAAAAAATCTATATGGTGCAACCAGAATACTTTGTATCGGGAGATCCAAAGAGTATGATTTGCAAACTTAAGAAGTCTATCTATGGGTTAAAACAAGCTTCTCATCAATGGTACCACAAATTTCATCAAATAATCATCTCATTTGATTTTGAGGTAAACGTGGTAGACAATTGTGTGTATCTTAAGTTCAGTGGGAGTAAGCATATTTTCCTAGTTCTATATGTTGACGACAATTTACTTGCCATAAACGATATAGGTATGTTAAACGATACCAAGAGATTTTTATCTAGATATTTTAAAATGAAAGATCTTGGTAACGCATCTTTTGTACTAGGAATCCAAATACACTGAGATCGTTCTTAAGGTATTCTTGGATTATCGCAAATGAACTATATCGATAAGGTACTTAAAAGATTTGGCATACAAGATTGCAAACCAAGAAACACTCCGGTTGCTAAAGGAGATAAGTTTAGTCTTAAACAATACCCTAAAGGAAGCTTTGAGACTCAAGAAATGTAAAAGATTCCCTATGCTTCGACTGTAAGATGTCTTATGTATGCTCAAGTTTGTACGCGTCCGGATATTACGTACATTGTTGTAGTGTTGGGCAGGTATTTAAGCAGCCTAAGAATGGAAATATCATTGGAGAGTAGCAAAGAGGGTAATGAGATATTTAAAGAGAACTATTGATTACATGCTCACATATAAGAGGTAAGATACTCTTGAGATCATGAGATATTCTTACTCTGATTTTGCGAGATGCCAAAATAGCATGAGATCTACTTTAGGCTATATTTTTTTGTCAGCCGACAGAGCTATCTCTTGGAGAAGTTTTAAATAGACACTGATAGCTTCTTCCACTATGGTAGCAGAGATTATAGCATGTTACCAGGCATCTAATCATGAAATATGGCTGAAAAGTAAACTAATCTGTAGGGCCAAGCCGATGGAGGGTTTCTGGGGTATGGGGCCGCGAAGCGGTGGGGCCAGTCACGTTAAAAAATTTACCCTACACAGTTTTGCCCCAAGGGCGTAGCATAGGCGGTGGGCGCATGGTATGCTCTGGCACACCGCTAGGGGTCGATTTCCAGGAACTGAAGCCCTGGGGTACACCCCGCCATGTGCCTGACGCCTGTGTACCTGCATTTACCTCCCTCTATATCCGTGGGGCCGGCTTTAGGGGGTCGCTGATGTGGCGGTTCATTCATGAAATATGGCTAAAAAATTTTATCACTAGGCTGCGTATTTTGGAAATGGTTGAGAGACCACTGAAGTTATTTTGTAACAATAGATCAGTTGTATTGTATTTTAACAATAATAGGAGCTCGACAAAATCAAAGCACATCAATATCAAGTTCCTTGTTGTGAAAGAAAGAGTACAAAGTGGACAAATTTTGATAGAACACATAGGCACAAACTCCATAATAGTAGATCCTTTTACAAAGGGTTTACCACCCAATGTCTTCTATGAGTATACCACTCATATGAGTGTTATTAAATTTGATGAAATCTAGATCTAGTGGGAGTTTGTACCATGCATATATGTTTTCTATATATGTTTGGTTATGTTGTTGAAACTTATGTATTTAGAGATTTTCTGATCAGATATAAAGTTCAATCTTTATTCATTATACTTTGTATAACTTAAGTTAATTTTTTTTTATCTCACTTTGGTTAAGGAGGACCTGTTAAAAATTGACATGAATAGATCACCTTGCATGTAACTTTCATGCAACACATTAATAATTGATCTATGCCATTTAATTATATTAATGTATGTGACCATTGATGGTTTAGTTGTAAAGATACAATAAAGACTACATTGATCATATATCTATATAATTAATGGACGAGATTGTTAAGGAAGCCCTATGGCTATGATGACAAAAATTATGAGCTCATTAAGGTTAATATATTTATAAGTTTACACATATGGCCCAGTGGGAGATTATTAGAATTTTGGGGTCATACTTGTAATTATAAATGATTGATGTCATCAATTAAATAAGTTATAAATTGTTGTGATCAAATTTAGAATTAATGAATATGACTTAAGGGCTTAATTGTTATGAATATAAAGTGTGGATACCATGTGTAATTTCTAATTTGTTGAGGGGCTAAATTAGAAATATACAAACTTAGGCTTCTATACATAAGGGTTATGGTCTCAGTTTGCAGAATGGTGATTACGCTTTGTTTTCCATCGACAAAACTCTCTAGATATTAGGAAAGTTTGCAAATTGAAGATCATTCTCCAAATTTGACGGAAAACTATGGATTCTGGTACGCTTACGAAATTCTAATCATTATGTTTATGATTTCTCGAGAATCAAGTTTAGGATTCTGTATTGAGATTTCTCAATCCAATTTTTCTATCAGAATGTTCTTTGCACCAACCCCTTTTCTCTATTTTGTGCACACATACGAAGCTTACATAGAGACCTTTCACACATGGGACAAACCCTTTCTCTTTGACCTTGTACAGACCTCGAACACAGCTTGTCTCTCCACTTCTTAGACCTTGGACACAATTTTATAGAGGAAGATGACTCTTTATCTTCGCCTATTAATGGAGGAATTAATTGGGCTAGAAGATGAAGGGAATGAGTGCCCTTTCATCTTCTTAACTCTAACATCTCCCACTCGTCCAAGTCAATCTATGATGGCCATCTAGTCACAAAGACCATGTAAGAACATTCATTCCATACTTCAGAGAAAATGGTTAATGTGACAGTAAGCACATTGAGCAATTACTGCTAAGAAGGTTGTTACACTTAACTTAGTTGCTCTAAAGAATGAATTTGAGATATTAAAAACGTGCCTTTACCTCAGATTAAATTATTTACATCAATATGAATATTTCTAATCTCTCATAATTACTATTATGTCGAGAGCATGCTCTACATCTCCAATCAATATAGTTATTCACAATCACATTTGAAATATTCAACAAAAAATATAATTAGTCGACCAGTGAATAAATGACAAAGATGTAAATCAATATTAATATTTATTTTTAGCTAGAATCTATTCATTCTAATCAATCGCTTTCCTAGTTATGCTCTATAGATCGAATCATCTATAGCTAATAGGAAACATGCTAAAGTAGTAGATATTGATTAGAATTTCAAGTAGACAGCTAAATAGTTACTGTTGGTGCAAGGATCGTACATGGATGGTCGACTCTTCCTACAACGGTTAATGCAAGCGGAATACAAAAACAAATACAAAGACAAATACAAAGACAAGAAGGAAATGCAAACAACTAACTCGTTCGTTTACGAGGTTCGGAGATTACTTGCTTCTACTCCTTGGCGTGTCCGTAAGATGGATGAATCCGGCGATCCTTCGGCGGATCAAACCCTGGACAACTT
>JBAMIE010209722.1:0-22250 GCA_037177295.1 Kaempferia parviflora
GTTCCCTCTATAAAAGCTTTCTACTATCTCATTGCAAGACACAAGTGAGATCCACTACAAGTCTTACTCTGAGAACGTTTGTAAGTTTCCTTTTAATTAAGCTTCCTTTCTTCACAATTTAGTCTTTGCATCTATAGTTCTCTGCATTGATCTTTATTGTGTTGAAAGAAGACGTTTCTGAAATAATTTAGATTAGATTTAACTTGACTCGATTATCTATCAAACAAACTTGAACATCATACATGATCCTGTCTGAGATCGGGCGGATGGCGCTGGGTAAAACAACGATAAGGTGGCAGAAGATCGAGAACTAACTGTCTGGTGAGGTGGCGCCTAATCAGTCCGGCTGAGCGTCCGTCCGTCCGTCCAGCTCCTGAAAGCAATCGCACAAACTCCACAGAACGTTAGCGGCCAAACTAGGGAAAAGATTCCCTTGTTTGGTCCTCCGACGCTCAAGTCAGCCAAAATCCAAAAGAGAAATGTATTGTGAAAAGTACTGTGGCTTGCGTAATATTGCCTACCTGTGTTGGAAACCGAGAACCTTTATTTATAGTACGATGTTGGGCGTTAATCCCGAGACGTATGATAATGCGCTGCCACTTCAGGATTAGCGACACTTGGCATCCGGCCATATCTGACAGCTGTACCATTGTCAGAGAATACTCACGAGTCCTAGCCACGTGTCTGACAACTAGACCCTCACAGTCTGCGCATTGACGAAATGCGCACCTGAATGTTGACGTCCGGACGGACATACCCGGTCTCATTTGCTTTGGCCGGCCGGACGATTCCGCTACCCGGTTGGTCGGATGAACATTGGTCCCCTTTCCTACCATGTCACCTCCTATTGCTGATGCAGGCTGAGCCCAAGGGGATCCGTCTGACTATTATGGATCAATACAGTTTGGCTCTATTTAGTTCATTGACAATCCTAATATCTTGTCTTTGTATCAAAAACTATGCATCATTTCATTTGTCTGATCAGTTTAAGTCTTTTTATTTTTTATTGATTTTAAACACTTCCAAAGAATTTGGCGAATAGATTACTGAATTTCAATCCATTTTTTTTTTCAAATCTGATAAAAATTAAAGCTAAAAATCTGGAAAAGTATATAATTCTAAATGATTTAAAAAAAAAAAAAAACCGCGCCTTAAATAAAAGCGGTGCGGTTGAACTACAATTTAACGCTCCCATCCATTACCTAACCGGCACGCCACACCCACTGGCCCGCATCCGTTTCCCTGAGATCAGCTGTTCGCAATCCTCACAATTCTACGCCAAGTGCCGACACGCCGACCAAATCCTGCGCGCAGTTCCTGTCCTGACAGACATCCAAAATTTCCTGGGAGAAAGTTAAATTAAATCGAACCGAACTGTAGTTACAAAATTCAATTCAAGTTTTATTTTTTTTAAATATTTGTTATATTAGTATAATCGGTTCAATTAAATTGATATTATGAATTAAATCATACTAAATTAAACTAAACTAAACTAAATTATAACCAACTATTATAAGTTAAAATGAATTAAATTAGAACCAAACCTAATCAAATCCAACTAAAGTAAATCAAACTAAACTAAACCAAAAAATTTGATTATTTCAATCAAAAATTGAATTAATCGATGTTTTATAAGTTCAGTCGGTTCAGTTTTTTTTTTTAAATTTAATCGGTTCGATTGATTTGAAAAAAATTCAATCAGTTTAATTAGTTTGATAAAAATTCAGTCAGTTAATTTTTATTCAATCAGCTCGGTTTAAATGAATTGCTCAGCCCTATTCAAAACCCACAAACTCCACTCGTCTTCTCCGTGTCACACATAACGACAACAGCTTATGCACGCATAAAGCCCAATCCCCGGTTAGGGATAGCAATGGCTAGAATTCAAATCGTATTTTATATCCTCCATCTTCGTACCAATTATCCATCCTCATATCCATAATTTTTCTTTTTCTATTTAATTATTATTATTATTTAAAAAATACATTAAAAATAACATGATATTAAAAAATAAATTATCTATATAACTTATTCCTAATATTAAATCTTTTCGTACTTTTCTCCGTTCAGATCAGATATCAGCGGATCCACTGTCGAATTCACCATTCCTATCCCGCATTAACATTTTCCATTAATCAATTTTACTTTTTTTTTTTTTTTTTTTTAAATGCATCGTCCAGATTCCAGTGCCACCATCATCACGCCCTTTCTTTTGCACCGTACGGAACAACCTGTAAAGCGCACGCTCTCTGGACGCTTCTTTTGTACAAACACCCTCACTGTGTTATTTTATCGCAACGGCTGCCTTAAAATTCCCCAAAGCGGCCAAGCAAGCGAGCGACCGCAGAATCGAAATAAAGCGAGAAAGCAAAAAGGAGGGATAAGAAGAAGAAAGAGGAACACCGCGCGCGTGTTTCCGATCCCTCGTCGACCCACCCATGCCATTGGTCCTCCTCGTGGGCCCCAGCGACCCGGTTTAAACGGCCCAATTTATGCACGTATTTGCTCGCTCTCGTGGATCTATTTATGGACGGCACGAGTATGAGAGAGAGAGAGAGAGAGAGAGCGGAGTGAGCGAACCCGCCGAAGCATTCATGGCTCCTTCGCTTCGGTTCCAATAAATTTCGATTCTTTTCCTCTTCCGTTTCCCGATCGCTGTAAAGAGAGAGTTGCTGCGAGGCGAGCACGGATTCGGGTTGATTCGGTGGAGAAGAATAGATTCGTGAATGGCTGTCCCATCGCTCAATGCCGCGAGAAGGTAAGCTAGCTATCTGTCTAATCGATCCCTTTTGTCCGGGTTTCTGGTTTGGAATTTTGATGGTCGGCTTGGTGGATCTTGATCTTGGTTGTTGATGCGGATGCTTTCGGAACGAATGCAGTTCGTTAAGCTGTCGCCTCTAAAAATGGTTTTTTTTTTGGTTTTAATTAATTCCGTGGGGGTTTCTTGAATTTAACTTTTCGTACTCTTTCTTTTAAATTGGACCTTTAACATTTTGTCTACTGTTTTTGATGATCGAAGGATTTTATTTGTGTGGCATATGTATCAGCAATCTCTTTAGACGATTGAGTTGAGACAAACAACGAGATTCTCCTCTGATGATGGAAAAGATGAACGGTATGGTTTCTCTAGCTCATGTCAATCCATTTCTTTGGTACTACGAGCTGATGGTGGAGTCTTGTATTATTTGACTTTGTTGCGTCGAAGGGTTTGAGGTGTCTCATGGTTGGGAAGATAGAAAAGAAAGAAGATCCGATGCGGAGAACTCTGAGGATGAAAGACGAAGATTAAGTATTGGAGCTTTAAAGAAAAAGGCACTGAGTGCTTCTTCTAAGTTCACACATTCTCTCAAGAAGAGAGGGAAGAGGAGAGATGTTAATAGGACTTCTTCTGTTTCAATCGAGGATGATAGGGATTTGGAAGAGGAGCATGAAGTATACACATTCCGCAAGGGGCTAATTTCTAGGGACTTATTGCCTGATAAACATGACGACTATCACATGCTGCTCAGGTAGAATTTTGGCTATCAAAATGTGTAATCTTTTGCTATTTGCTTCTGTGTTTATTTTGAAAACCTTATGTGTGGATCTGTATGTTTAACTGCTGATTTTATTACAATGAAGTAAACGGCCTATGAGTATTTCCACTAAATGGCCTTGTAAAATATATCAAACCAACTGGAATCTTTTTTTTTTTTTTTTTGGTGGTTTAATGCAATTTGTGCTTCATTTTATGAGCATATTCATTTGTATCTGTAACTTGCATTTTCTCTTGGTAGCTACTGTCTCCAGCACTTCGACAATGATTATGGGTGAGCTTTTACATGTTGCAGGTTTCTGAAAGCTAGAAAATTTGATCGTGAGAAAGCAACTCTTATGTGGGCAGATATGCTTCAGTGGAGAAAGGAATTTGGAGCAGATACAATTTTGGATGTGAGTTTCCTTGCCAGATAGTTCTGTTTTTTGTTTTCATCAGACAAACTTCCACATCACTTCAGCAATTTTCAGCAGATTATCTTTCTTTTTTTTCTTTCTTTTCATATGTCTTTCCATTTGTCTTTATTTTCAATGGCTTTTGATGAGAGTTATGAGTGGACAATGTTCAGTTGTTCACTGAGCTAACACAAAGTTATGAGTGGACATCTTTGAATGAAATTTCAAACCATGCTTGTAATATTATCATAGAATAAATATGACTAGGCACTTCAGATACTGAAATTTCCACATTTTGCACAAAACTAGTTATGCTAGGAAATCCACAGAGTTATTTCCTTGGTAGTATAAATTGGAAGCCAGACTTTTGACAATCTTATTAGAATTTTCTGATATTGAGATCTTCAATACCTTTTTTTTCTTCCTTTTTTTTCCTTTTTTTTTCTCACATCAATCTGATATATCTGCATTACTGACGGTATTTTTTTGGTGGGTTTTACTGATTTATTGTAGAGCATAATTATATCTCCTTGAACTCTAATGCAATCAATTTTGGAGTATGGCATAACGTATAACCAATGTTAATTGTGGCAACTTAAAACACTATTTATTGGATTCAAGGACTTTAAGTTTGAGGAGCTGGAGGAAGTCTTGCAACATTATCCTCATGGCTATCATGGAGTCGACAAAGGAGGAAGGCCTGTCTACATTGAAAGGCTAGGAAAGGTGGAACCCAATAAGCTTATGAACATCACCACAGTTGAACGATACATAAAATATCATGTTCAGGAATTTGAGAAAGCTTTTCATGAGAAATTTCCTGCATGCTCTGTTGCAGCAAAAAGGCACATTGACACAACAACCACAATTCTGGATGTGCATGGTGTGGTATGGTATTTAATTTTCAAAATCTAGATATATTAGTTGTTGATGTGATGCAGAATATTTACAAAGAAATCTTTTTGGCTGAATCATATAATTTAATGTTGTAGTTACTGGAACAAGACAATTGTTTGCTTGATTTTCCTGAAATTATTAAGTGTTCTGTTTGATTCAGGGCTTGAAGAATTTCAGCAAGACAGCAAGAGAGCTATTGCTTAAAATGCAGAAAATTGATGGAGATTACTATCCTGAGGTATTTTGTTCATTCAAATTTTTAAACATTGATCTGCTGTTTTATGCATCTATATCGACGCGTAAACATTCAATTCGGTAATGCAGACTCTACATCAGATGTTCATTGTCAATGCCGGTCCTGGCTTTAGGTTGCTATGGAATACTGTAAAAGGTTTTCTGGATCCAAAGACGACAGCAAAGATACATGTATGTTCCCTATGATTGGAGTTGTTTCACCTGCTTTGAAGGTATATACTCTATAACACATGCAGATAATAACTTTATCCCACAGGTATTGGGAACTAAATACCAAGGTACATTACTTGAAGTCATTGACTCAAGGTTTGACTCATTACTCTCTGGTGATATTGATGGTTCTTGTTGATGATTTAAATTTAATTTGTATTGTTGCACTCAGCCAACTTCCAGAATTCTTGGGCGGCATATGTACATGCTCTGGTGAAGGTGGCTGTTTGATGTCTAACAAAGGACCATGGAAGGATCCTCACATTATGAAAGTAAAGTTTACTTGTATAGATATGTAGAAAAATTATTTCCTACACATTACACCCATGTTTTAATTTAACTGAAACAGCCAAGACCAAATATCATATCAGGAGTGTGACACCCTAATTTAGTCTTCATGGATAGTTGTAGCTTAATGAAAAAGTTTTATAAATTTAGATGTGCCAACCGCTGTTAACTTGGGCGTGTGATTGGATCTAATAATGTTAATGGGAAGTTCTCTCGTTAGGATGCAGCGTGACAATTAGGATCAAAACAAAGCTCATCCTAGGCATGATGAAATATCTGGAAAGAACTTGAGTAGCGATGAAGCCACCATTGGGCATTGGTCTTCAAATGTCACTGACTATGGATGCTTCTTGGTTGAATTGGACTTTGAGTAGTGATGGAGATGTCAAGCCTAAGAAATCAAGACTATAACATCCAAGTTTAGTCTCAGCTATACAGTTATGAGCTAATAAAAGGGAAGCATCAATGAGGGAACTATTATTAATTTGGATCTATATTTTTCGGGCTACCAGTTGAGCCTAATGGTTCTTAGTAGGAGTTACTTCTCTTATTTGATCAGATTGTGACAAAGAGACCACTAGGTAAGATTGATTCAACTTCTTTTATGGAATAACATTATTTCACTTTAAATAAACCAGCTTTTGTTTAGAAGGTGACTAATAGAATACTCTTAATTTTAAGTAATCCGCATTAATACTTTTCTCTTACATTCAGCTAGTGAAATTACCTGATCTGATTCCCCACTTAACATCTAATAGAAGCATCAAGTTACTAAACTTGAACATGATAGGAGTGGCTTGAAATTACACATGTTCTTATCCCACTATAGAAGAGTGAACAATATATAATTGACCTTGTCTGTTTTGGTTGTCACTCTTCAAATTTTAGCTTGCGTATAATGCTGAAGCAGTGTTATTGAGGCATACTAGAAGAATGTCAGGTGGCGAAGAGGTCTTTGCTGGTCCGTATCTTTCAAAGGCAAGTATTTACTGATCTAGATTTCAGCATATGAGCTTTCAATTCCTACATCGATATGGATGCATTTGGAGTAGTATTCCAACTGAGTATGCTTGTCACTGCAGGGAAGAAATAGTAGTACATGGACACTTGGATCTGGATCTGATGTTGATGATCTTGTTTCTAGATCTGTTGAGTATAGTCGTTTAGCCCCAGTTTCTGAAGAAGTGAGTTCTCTTTGCTATCCTGTTTGGAGCTTTACTTAATGATATTCCACTGCTTATCATCTCCAAAATGGATTGAATTGAACTCTTGAACATGGAAATGCTATAAAGGAAACCTTTTCAGAAGATACTTAATTGCCACAAGTATGTGATATAGCAGTACGGTATTTTTTTCCTATATTGCCACAAGTATGTGATATAGCAGTTGATATCTCCCATAATAATAGATTTTTACACGGTTCTATTGAAAGATTTTCTTGACAAGTCTTCGATTTCATGAAGAACTTGTTTCATTGCAAAGAAATTAGTGATGATCACATTTTTGTTATTTTTCTTCCTAAATATATTCTGCAATGGCTGAATGGCCTTTCAAAAACTCAAGTTTGGAAGTAGTTCGATCAGTATTCCTACATTTTAACACTGATTTTAATCTAAACAGACGAAATAACGATCTCATATAGATAGGAAATAAAAAAAAACTTATTTTAGATTGTGTTGTGCCAATTGAATTTCAGTACAATTGCATCCATGATTGCAGATCAAAGCAAGAGATTCAGCAGCATACTATAGTTGCGATGATCATTTTGTTGTGGTCGACAAAACTATAGATTGTGGTGGAAGAGGAGCAACTTCTTACCAGAGATTATCTAATTTTGGAGGCAAAGGAAGGTCTTCATATGGTATTGCAACATCACATCCACAAGGCACGCAATCCATGTTCTTCTAGGAACAGTTCTCTGTTGGTTATAGAAATATCCTCATCCTTGTTTGTGGTCCTCAAAATTCTTAGTTTAGTTTTTTTCTGTTACCAGATAATTTAAGCATTGGAAATCACATTTTCCTCCGGAGAAATTCAGGAGAGACTAAGTTTCAGCTTCTTGGAAAATTGATAATAGCTTTTCTTGTTAAAGTTCTATCATTTATCCATGTGATCGGCTTTAAAGAAGGGAGATTGAACAACAGCCGTCCTCCAGATGTTCAACATAGATCAACCGAGAGAATCATTGAAGATCAATTGACTCCTGTTTTAGAGCGACTGCAGAGGCTAGAAAGTATGTTAGATGAGCTCACCAATAAACCCACTCAAATCCCTTTTGAAAAAGAGCGTGCCCTACTTGAATCTTGGGACCGAATAAAACATGTTGAGTTTGACCTTGAAAAGACCAAAAAGGTAAATTTCTGACCATCCTAATATTTTTTGTCTGGTGACACAATTACTTCATGAGTATCCATGTCAGTGCTCTCCGTTTAGTGTGTTAAATGGTCCATAAGCCTATGGTGCACGAGAAATGGCACATTATAACATGTTGGCGTCGTTTATGGATTTGTCCTTATCCACATTCTGATTCAAGTTTCCCTCCCGCGACCTTTTTTTTTTTTTTTTGCATAAATAGTTCTGCATCACCTCATGCAGGTTGGTCTGTAGTGGTAGCTTCATGCTATGTATTTCATTTAGATTTTTTGTGCTAGTAAATTTGCTCTACTTAAAAGGGTTATCTTCTTAGTTTATTGCTGTGATTTTTGTTTAGTCTTGCATGCTTGTTTCAGGTATTACATGCTACAGTCATGAAGCAGCTACAAATTGTTGAGTCATTAGATGCAATGAAGAAATCAAGTGTTCGGGTAAAGAGTTAAGCTTTTGCTATCTTCACTTATCACAATTCATTGCATCACTTAAGTAGCTAATCATATGGACTTGCGATTTCTGATTCATGCCCATGATAATTACCTTCATGTTTCTCACAAATAGTTTACATTTCTTGATTCAGAAAAGATCATTCTGTTAATCCTTCAAGGCTGTTCGAGCAAGTTGAAACAATGGCATAGTTGTAGCAGAACAAAGAGAGGCTTCTCCAGGAATCGCAGGCCAAAACTAAACATCAACTTATCTCATGTTCTGAAGTTATTTTGTTTCTTCGAGGGAGAGACTGGTGTGAATTCTGGATGGGAATTAGTCATGAACAGTCCTTGATCATGAGTAAAGCAAGGGGATGTTAAAAAAAAAAAAAAATAGCTGATGAAGTTTTTCATTTGCAATGCTCTTTACCACCTCTGTTAAATGACTTGGCATTTCAAGCAAATGTTATGGCTTGGTTAACATGTATCATAGTTTTGAGTGGACTAAGTGATGTGTTCTAATCAACAAATATAACACTTTGTTCAGAAGCTTTACTCATGCTTTGAAACTATTGTTTGTCTGAGGCAATAGAAAAGGAGGCCATGTAACTATTGAAATTCACTTTCCAGATTGACTGGTTTGATTTTGCAAGTTTCAGATTTATATACTTCAAAATGAATAGAGCATTAATTGATTAGTAAATTAACTATTAAATATTTGATGGTTCTGAAAATTCAAGCATAGCCTCTAGCTGATGAAAGTTTCCATTCATTCAAGTTTACATTCCAACATCAAATATCCTCGCTGAAATTAGCTACATTTTCATGCCTAGAATAACTAGCTCATACAACAAATTCATTCGCAGGGAAATAGTGGAGGAAATCTGATTTTGGACATTTAATTTAATCATGGAAATTAACTTGAATTTGCTAATGGTTTTGAATCAAAGTACATGTATATTTGAGTGTCGCGTGGCAACTGCCATCGCATGTGTGGGAGAACAGACTTTCTAGCATTGTTGAAATTTACTTGAAACTGAAAGTTGAATGGCTCGAAACTTCTCTTTGCGGCATAAGAATCAATCAGGGAAAATATATTCTAGAATCTGAAGTCAGGATCAACATCCATAGCCCATGCAAACTTTGCGAGTAGTGATTTGTTAAATATCTGGAAAGATAAACAAACCAAGTATTATAGTTTTACTAACTCAACTAGAGGCAATTCTAACACCCTAAAATGTATGTCTAAAAAAAATGAAACAAAGTACCTTCTCTATGGGTACTTCATGCCTCTTGCACCACGCAACTGATATTCTTGGGTCAAGGTAATTGATTTTGGATGTTCCAAGTGCAACTGTTTTCAGATCCTCTTTTATTTGTTTATCCATTTCCATTTTTCCTATCTTGGCGTCAACCTGAGCAATCTTCTTCTCAATCCTGAAATTTGGAACACATCAGATCAGAGATATTTAGAGAAAAATTGATCATACAAAGTTCATCAGTTCGGTAAGCTTATTACACTTCAGGGGCCAAGTTCTTCTTTGGCTTCCCTTCTTTATCTTTAAGTGGAGGCTTCCCTTTCTTAGCCCTACTCAGATCCATCATCAATTCATCTCTTTGGGACTGTTTGGAAAACATCAATATAAATGGCAGGCTGAGTGAGAAAAATCAAAGGAATATATAAATTGGCAGTGTAACTAGTAAAGCACAAAAAAAAAAAAATTATTACTGTTAAATCATTTATCTTTTCGTTCAACTTAGACATCTGATTTTCATGAGACTTGGAGACACTGCGTTGATGATTACAGATAATTGCAACCTGTATTGGAGAAAAAATGAGGAATCATAACCAAAACCAACTAATAAATAGGCAAAACAAAAATATATAAATTACCTCTTTGTTTGCATGCTGATAAACTGTAATCTTCTCTGGCGCAGAACCATCCTTGGTTTCCTTATTCAGCTGTCATTGCCATAAAATCAACATAAAAAAAGTGATCCACACTTATATAGGAAGATTGATGGAAATAAGAAATGAAATATAAACAAGAATTATTTGGATTCATAAAAATGTAATAAAGAAGAAATAGATTGATTTTTCCATAATCTAAATCCATAAACTTATGTAACAGCTCGACGAAATTGTTCTAGTTGTGAATGCAAAAAGTTTATTTTTTATTTAACAAATGGTTAGAGTTGGATTTTTGAAGCAATTCTTCACAACATCATCATACTTCAGTAGTTTAAAGTGGAATTATGAGACAATGCAACAAACTTCATAAAATACCAACTCACAATATAAAAACAATCAAGATAATAAATGAGTTGATGGGGATTGAGAATCAGTTTCTTACTATAACATCCAGGGTAATAGAAGCATTGTATGTACGAAAAACTTTTGCAGTAAGTCCAGGCATGAGTTCCTTCAGGTGTGCATTTAGTTTGCTTGTATCCAGCAAGTCAAAGAGATCATCACCCTTATCTTTCTTACCTCCATTGCTCTTTTTGGCTAACAAAAAGAAAAATAAACTTATGAAAAATGTTCAAACATATTGTTGATAGAATGTGAACGAGAAAAAAATTTGCAGCCAACACACCAATTTGAAAACCACCAATTGCTTTATAGACATGCGGTTCGACCTCCACAGTGTTCAAGTATCTAATAGAATCTTTACCTAAGAAATCAAACTGAAGAGATCAAGAAGTTAAGATCATTCATAAAATATGATGAAAAATAGAGAAATGTGTTACTTAATAGATGCTACCTTCAACTTATTTGGAGGAACCAACTCAACATTCTCCACCTTTAAAGTGCAGCAGCCAACAGTATCAGCCTCATCATCATCCTGTACAAAGGTTTATACGAAAAGGATAAACAACTTACACTTAGCCAAATGATGTAAATTATAATAAATTGCTCTTGCAAGAAAATATACATGAAAATGCCCTGAAAGGTATATAATGTCTAACTTTGGAATTACAGCTAGCATTTCAGTGTGGATATAATCTAATCGTGCTAATTGCCAATAGCTTCAGAAGCAAAACAGCAGCATTCAGTTAATCGCATTGAAATAATTAAAATAGATGAAATAGTGTGGTCTAATATTCAGCAGCAAAACATGAGCTAAACCAGATGACTTAGAAATGGAAGAAAAACAAAAGACAAAAATCCAGCAATTTAACAGGATCAACAATACAGAAAAAATACACCTTGGTCACAGGATTGATACCTTTTCATTGCCCGCCCTGAGTGCCAGCTTATCAATAAGGTAGGTCGCCACTGCTATTTGCCGCTTTGTTGGATCTTTACTATTAAAATCTCTTGTATAGTTTGTCCGAATATTTTGTATATAATCCTGCAACACAAATATAAGAGGAACAAAACTGTATTATTCAATAGAAAAATGAACAATTACACCCTATAGATGTAGGACTTCAACATTATACCTGAACACAATAACCAATTGGGACCTACCAATTAATACTAAAGCTCACCTCACACTGAAGCATAGAGAGACCGATAAGTACAACGCTTTCACAAAATCAAAAGATTTGAAGCTCATATTTAGATACATGAGGGATTCACAGGAAGGCAAAAAGGAGGAAGAATTTCACACGTTGAAGAGTGATGAGATTTTCTTAATCAGGAATAGCACTGAAATTAGGATTCGGAGGAGCGTGCTACTGAATACAATGCCCACAATCTTGGAAAGTAGCATGTTGAGCCAAAACACCATCAAGTATTTGCATGCATTCGCAACTGCTTTAATGATGATGCTGGACATGTTCAAAGTAATGCATAACATTAGACAGTGGGGTTGAGATGAGGTGAATTGTTAGAGGCAGATAGGAGAGGGGTGTTGAGGGGCCATGACTTGGGATGACACAATGGATAAGCTCGACTGTAAAACTTCTATAAGAGGTCACAGATTATGGTAGTTGTCATCATGATCACTAAGCAGAGAGATCACCATTTCCATGATTAGGAGTGGAGAATGATTGTTTGAGAACATAAGAGAAAGATTTTGTAACATTAATAGACAAGAAGACGGCAACGTCACTGCATTATATGAAATCCATAGCCTCCTCGCCAATGCATGGAACATGGCTTAATGCTAAGTTGAGAGCAATAAAATTGTATAGCAAGTGAAAAATGAACTTATACATATAGGAAACCAACATAATAATAACAATGCAGGACTAAACTATTAAGTCTAACAGCATATACGTGAAAAAAAAAAAATCTGACAATCACTAATGAATGAGTATCAGAAAACCATAAGTGCTTGCTTTTGCTACCTATGAAGTGAAAGTACAATACATAGGTCAAAACACATTCAAGAAAAAACAAGAAAGAAACTGTTTACCTTCAACAACCTGGCTTTCTCATATTTCTCTTTATCACTTTGCCCTTTTAATGAACTACTAGCTGCCAGAAAGACATACTTGAACTCTTTTGGATTTATGGGATCATTCCAGAATGCCAACCATGTGACAGCATTATCATGTTTTACTTCTTTCCATCTGAAAATAATCAAACTGTGATATAAGAATGACCGCTATAAATGTAATTTGACTCTGACAGGCTATACCAACTACCAACAAGTTCAATCTACTTGGTTCCTTCTTCACTCAAGTTTTGCTCAGTTAACTACATTACCTTTCACCAGGTATTGGGCATTCCGGAATTGGTGCATCTTTCCCTATATTGATTGTAATATCTCTTGGCCTAATTCTCGTTTTTAGCTTTCCCATCTAAAATCATAGAAACCCAACAGTAAGTCAGTGGAAAATAACAGGATTCTTGAAATTGAAATCAAACCAGATAGCCAGAAACAACTAAAGTAGATACATGACAAGGAAATATGACCTTTGGATGCTCTCCTCGGCCACGAAATAACCCTGGTGGTTCCACTCTGAAGTTCCCAACCTAAAACAGACCCATTTATTAGAAGTCAGCATAAAAATAATACAGATTTGATATGCATCACTGATATTGACGTCAAACAATTGGAGGAAGCCTCAGTCGTTGAAATGTTAACAAAGATGCCATGTGTTCATATGAGTTAACAATTTGCCACTCTATTTGATCCTGAGAATATCAACTTAAAGAATTTCATCACGGATATATGTGACGTTGAAAACTACCAGTTTGGGTCCAAGCCCAGGTGAAAAATGGGGGGAAAAAGTTGAAGTTGCAATAGGTCCTTACAGCCATTGAAAATCTGAAGGATTTCATGGCTCATTGTTGTTGTGGCTGACAGTCAGAATGAGTCAACGACTTAAAAGTTCTTAATAAAGTACTAATCATGTGTTAAATGGGAAGTTACATGATGCACAGAACACACACAGAATAACTACATTTCAACCCAAAAGAACATATAGATTCATGTTCATAAATGTAGCTCCAGGTCCTCAAATATCTTAATTCAAACACTAAAACCATTAGCTTAAATCATGTTCACTTTTTTTCTTATCAATTCAGTTGCACCAAAATGCAGCATAAAGCAAGTTACCTCATAGCTCCATATCCTAAATATAATAAAAGAAATAGTAAAATTAGCATTAGAGTAAACCTTCTCTTTCACACCATCAACAATAGCCCACATATACTTCTCTTCTTGCTTCAATTTTTCTTCCTTCATAATCTTCTTTTCCTACAAAAGCAGCATAGGTACATGGTGATTCCTAAATCTAGTAAAATATGCTTAATATTGGAAATAAGAGAAAGCATACAAGTGGGTAAGTATATTCTAGTGACCACTGAGATTGTTGGACCCAAAATATACTTTTCATAAACTATATAAAAAAACGTATATCACAATTTATTCCAAAATAATTTCTAATCATAAAATAAACCAAGATGGTAAGTAACCATTAGTCACAATGTCAGTAGCTCCTACTCCTGACATAAATGCAATTTTACTATCATTTTTAACTATCCATGCATTGGAAAGTTCAAGGGAATAAATCGTTTGACATAGCTTTCATGAAATAGAAGTTGTACTAGCACTAGTTGCAGAAAGCTTTATGAACAATATTAAAAGGTATGGAACTGAAGATTGAAGAAATAGCAAAAACCTATTGTTGACATCAGACAACACCAGAGTCAAAATGGAGAACACATTACGACAAGTGTCTATTTCATATAAATAACTGTTAGCATCTTCCTGGATGTATGGAGCATAAATTACCTCTGCAGTCATCTGCTTCTTCTTCTCCTTCTCCTCCAGATGCCATTCATATATAGGAGTAAAGTCACAGTCCTCGAACTTCTTAATGATGTGGTTTTTCCCAAGTATTAATCGCCAATCATGCATAAAATTTTCAATAAATTGTTTTTTCTGGGCATAATCTGTGTCTTTCATGACAGCAAACATTGTTGCAACCTGGAGTCAGAAATTTTCAAAAGTTAAAGAGTTCACAACTAAATATTATTCTTTTGAAGAAACAGAGGAATGCAATTGCTGCATGAAGCCGAGGAATACAAGAGAAACAATATCATAATAATACAAAAAGAAGTAATGAACATCTTTAAAGCTAACCTCTTCTTGTTCGGGAGTCAAATCGACTGGTTGTCCCTTGTAAAGCATTTTGATCCCATGAGGTTTGTATGGAGGAGGAAATATAACACCGTTGTGCACCAGGGTAGTCCATTTCTGCCCCCCACCAGATCCAGGGGGCGTCTTCAATGATTTTGAGGAATTGGAATCCTTCTTGTTATTCATTTTAAGATTACTTTTCTTAAATGATGAGCTAGTAGTTTTATGCGATATATTTTTGCTGATCGATCCACAGTTAGAAGATGGTGACTTAATTCGTTGTGCAATTGGTATGTGATCATTATTATCATCTTCCTTACTTTCTTTCTTTATAGACACTTCCGGTTTAACTTTCACAGACACAGACGTTCCTGAAAGTTTTGCTTTCTTAATTGATGAAGTTTCAGCAGGATTGGTGTCACTATGAGGTCGCTTTTCTCCAACTCTGGGAGCACTTGTCTTACTATTTGTGCCCTTCTTGTCAGAACCATTTACAGCCTTGGACTGAAACCTTGAAAGAAGTGGTTTTTCATCTTCTGAATCATCAGTTTCTTCATTATTGGAAGTCGGCTTCATGGATTGAGGTAAAGAAGGCTTTTGACTTTGGGGAGCCTTTGCTGCATGTGATGAGGTACTTCTATTGACTGCTCCTGAAGTAGGATATTTGAAACTCAATGGCTTATCGTCGTCAAAGTCCTCATGCTTTATAATTGGATTGCCCAAATCCATCTTTTCAGTGCTTCTACCTTCAAATTTATGAACTGAAGAATGTGCATGTGCTTTTTCTGAATCCATGGAACTCTTCCTCTGAACTATTGTAGAAGCTGAATTAAGTCTACGACTTAATGGTTTGTCATCATCTGAATCAGATAGCTCATCCTCATGTTTTGGCCTCATATTATTTGTTGTTAATTTATGGTGAGAAGAATCAGTTGACTGGACAGGTAGCAAAGATCCTACATTTGAGCTTGCTGCAGTAGGCTTCTCTCTAGATGTCTCAGGGAGTGATATAATATTTTGCGAATGTGAGATACTACCATTTTGAGCAATTTGGTGAGAAACAAGATTACAGCTAGAATCCTTTTGAGGATTTGTCTTCTTCCAAGCAGAGGTTGAGTGGCCTTGCTTTGACGAAGAGTTTGGCCTCCTAAAGACAAGAGGTGCTTCATCATCTTCTTCACTGTCGTTCATAACTTGATCCATACAACCATGAACTGACATCTGTTGTATCTTAGTTTGACCAAATAGACCAGGTTCAACCTGAAATATACAAAATATTTAGAAGTTTAAACATCAGATGGGGGAAAAAACCCATGTCAACAGTCGAACAATAAATGATAAAAATAGTGCAATAGCTTGTGGTTGGTTAAAATATCCTTGCTACTCGTTACATAGGTTAGGGTGACATTGGTGCCACGAACTTTGCCAGTTGAAATCACGTCAGCTTGAAAGAATCAGCAAGCTGAATGAGATGATATGCTCTTTTAATGTACATCCCAAAAGCTAACATGTGCGACAATTATCAATCCGTTAGAATGGTCTATAATGAATCCTGATCAGCTACATGGTTGGGGCGTAAGATAAGCATTTTCGACAACATGAAAAACAGAGGCCGCCAGTGGCATCTACAACGACCAATTCGACTAACACATCACGTCATAATGGAAAAGATGAATAAAAAAAAAATCAGCAAGGAAATTCAATGCTCGTAAATCCCGAACCATAACAACTTTCACCAATGGGCAACACATTGACAAAAGGAAGGGAAACAAACCGATTTCAGCGATTCAATGAAAAAACAATCTTTTTGCGTACCGATCGAGCAGCGACCAAGAGAAGCCAAGCAAATTGCGATCTTTTCGCGGAGCGAACAGGTAAATTTCAGAGGACAGCCTGGGACGCTTGCTGACAAGAGGAAGGGGGCGGAGGGTCCGAGAAACGATTACTGCAGCGGGCGTCAGCTCCAGGTCGAACAAGTATTGAGCTGGAAGGCGATTAGGGTTTTGTCGAGTAATGCCTCAGCTTGGCGTATCCTCCCTCCCTCTTATCTCTCTCTCTCTCGCTCAGCTTTTATAGATCCCTCTTCCCATCCGGTAACTGCAGCGAGGTTTTCGCCGCTTCTGGTACAGGGAGAGTCAAATCCCCTCTCGTTCGATCGATGCGGTCGCTCGCCGTTCTGTTCCGCCTTTCTATTTCCTCTGAAAATCCAGCGACGGATCCGTTCCTTGTTAGGGATGATCAAAACTTGCAGAAAAACCCCTCTCATTTTCCACAGAATTACAAATTCAATTATTTTCCCAATTACGGTTCAACAATTTGTAAGATTAAAGATTATTATATTATTTTTTATAAAATTATTTATTAGATTCGGATGCTTGGACTATTAAAAATAATTATATAATAAAAAATATTAATTAATTATTAAACAATTAATAAATATATAAAATTATTTAGAGATAAACGACTAATAAATAAATAAACATCTTTAAAAGAAAGTATTCATTAATTATTAAATAATAAATTAACAAATAAAAAAATTGCCTAGGATACTTACTTTTAATCCGGAAGCTACCGTTCGAATCTCATCGCCAACAAATTAATTTATAACATATATATAAAACCGATTTCATTATTTTCAGTAATGAAAAATAATATGTAAAGAAAAAATCGAAAAGAAAAATTCAAAATAAACACATAAAATGATGAGTTCACAAAAAGTGAAAATGATACACCATAAATTTACATATCTATCCCTTAACTTTTCTCTAAAAATTTTTTCCTATACATATCATTTATCTTCAACCATTTATAACAAAAATCATCAAACCTCAAGCAAAAAAAAAAAAAAAAAAAAAAAAAAAAAAAAAAAAAAAAAAAAAAAAAAAAAAAAAAAGTGAAACTGTCATATTAGCGGCCTCCTAAAGTCGACCCCACGGATATGGAGGGAAATAAATGCAGGTACACAGGCATCAGGAGCATGACAGGCGTACCCAATACTTCAGTTCCTGGGAATCAACCCCTGACGGTGTGTCAGAGCATACCATGTGTTCACCGTCTGTGCTACGCCTTGTGGACATCAAATCTCAAGCAACAAGCTTATGCAAACAGTAGACGAAGGAAGAAGGGAAAAACAGGATAAAAACGAGCAGAAAATTGAAAGACTGGAAAAGATGCAAGCTGAAACTGGATATTACAGATACATTTACAAATATTTACAAAGAAAGCATTCCTTGTGTAGCTACAAAAAAAAAGGGATTAGGGTTCCCGAGCACAGATAGATTTAGACCATGAAACCATTGGCACAAGCCAGTAACACACCACATCTACCTAAAGTGAGAAAATCCAGTGGATTAAATGAGATACATCAAATCCTCACACCACTTTGGTTCTTATTCTATGTACAAGAGACCAGAATTAAGAAATGAGAAGGCAAAACAAAAGGTGAGTATTTATAATGCCAAGTTAAAAGGATTAACCTACACAAGACAACTTTCTATCCTCCTATTTACTGCTCCACCCAATAAGGAAAATTAGAGAAAGAAATCCTTGTGCCTACATAGATAACCGACTAGAGTGCAGGTTTTTTACATCCTACCGTCGGCATAATTTTGACATGAACAATTCTGGGCAGACCCAAGTTCCACTTCTTTTGCCTAAGCATTGCCGAAACTGCAGCTAAGATGTTCTTGAGTGATTAACTGAAGCCTCTCGCGCATGATGGTTTTTGTTCGATATGCAGGCAGGCAAAGACGATAAAAGCATGTATGTGAAGTTGGTAGGGACTCTTGGGAGTCTGATGATTTGAATATGAACAATTTGGAAGGCAAGCCACGGAATCCATCCACAGGTAAGTATTTGATGGATGTCCAGAAAAAGATAAGCACTCTTCTTTGCTCTTCAGACATGCCCTCAACGATCTGCAAGTCAAAACAATCGTCAAATTTCTTATCCTAAATCTTTCTTCAACATAGTTAGAGATATATTGAGGAATTAAACACAATCAATCTCTAGGCCATTGAATAAAATCATTGAAAATAGCATTCACTTATGAAGGGTAGCTAAAAGAAAAGAATTTTGAATGGTTCAACATCCGCATATTGGATACGGACCTTACAATACATTCCCGTCGCCGAGTTTTGTGCTCACTGAGGATTGCGAAACTAGTCGCTAAGAATCAGCAAGTTTTCATTTCAGGGGAAAAAAATCACAAAAATCACTTTAATTAAAAACACTATAGGAGATGTGATTACATCGAAGAGGACAAATAGTAATATGTGAAAAATTATAGCAAAAAATTAAAGAACCATGCACTGTGTCAAAATCAAATGCATTACCTTCCAAAACCAAATGATATTACGATCTTTTGACTTGTAACCACTGTATTCGGTGTGCTCTCTCCATTCCTTTACATTGATGACACTATTGTTACCACCTATCATTAGATCAAAATCTTCTAGGTCCAGACCGTTGAAGAAAAATTGCTGGTTCTTTGGGTTAGAAAGAATATCACCAAAACCTTCAGCGAAATGAGCAACCTGTTCAGAGATTGATGTAACAAAGCGATGCTTAATAAGGAGGTTAATGTACTCCTCTCTGTTCCTACTATGTACAATAATATCCTTTCCGCCAGGGCAGAGCTCAACTGTTTCCATTGAGCCCAGCATTTCTATGTCTCTCACGAATGTTAGTCCTAACCCATCTGAATCAAGAAGGGCTCCATCCATCTCGAGAATTTGTTTCCAACTCTTGTACAAGTCTGGATCTGCATCGAGCACATCTTCCAGAGTAATAGATCTTCCAGCTAGTTGCAAGAAAAATGTACGATCAAATACAATGCCAACTTGGACTTTGTGCATCAATGCTAATGCAATAACTCGCCCGCTGAAGCTGAAGTATTTGAGATGCAAAGGATCCACAGCAGATGCTGCAGGAAATTCACAGTAACCAATGTCAATAAAAGCAATAACCTAAAAATACAGAAAAAAAAAATCTTTGATTGGAAAACATTATTAGAAAACACTTATACATGGTATATGTTAATACCACATGGGACATTTAGTTACACATATGAGTCGTGAGTTGCCTATAGGTGATGTAATTTTCACAAATGAAAAGAGAAACATATATTATTTTCTCTCTCAACAAGGTGTCATGACAGGTAAAATGATATTCTCTTCTAGTCGTAAGATTCCCTACAAAGATCTCGTTTGGGAAATGAGTGAATTTAATACAATGAGACGGCCTCCCATGCCCATACAGCTTCCTTTATAAGGGAAGAGAATGTGCAACAACAATAAGGCAAGTCATGGAGTGTGAAAAATGATAATTCAGAGGATAAGAATATCGACATCAAATTTGAAGGAGTGTGACCTATGACAAAGTACACATACCTAGACAAGGCTCAAATGACTCCTACTAAGTTGTCAAATTACCTAATTTAGAAATTGAACTAATATTTAAGTAAGTTGATAAGTAAATGAATGTATATTAGGATCAATTTTTCTCTTTATACTGGTAAAATAATTAGACAAGAAAGCCTCCTAAAGTAATTGCCATGATGCAATCTATTTTATCACTAAAGTCATTATAATAACCATTACTCAGTAGAAATCCCAGGGTGGGAAAAATGGCAAATAAGAAAGTCAATCACTAAGTTAACGAACTTTGCTCTAAATAACTATCGAGTAGGCATGAACCAATAAAAACTTATATTGATTTGCCAAATTTCAAATGGACATCTTTCAGTTATTTTGTTTACTTTCCGCTTTTGGTCTCTCACGACGGTACAAGAGAATTATACTGTGCACCTCTAAGTCATAATCAATAATTTGTTGAACATTCTAGTTACCTTCTAATGTTCTTCCACTTACCTTATTTACTTAAAAAAATAAAAACTATAAAATTAGATAATCAATTAAATTAGAATTTTAGAAAAACAAACTAAATAAAATAACAATGGTACTGGAATTCATATTACACATATCGGTGTGCCAAGAGTCGACATGATACTGTACCTATTGACGTAACACAGGAGGCATAAGAGAAATTACCTGTGCAATCAAATTATATGGAACAATATGTTTTGACCATGTCATCCAAGACAATCATACCTAGAAGGGCTTAATCAAAATAGGAAATAAACCAAATCACAAAAAAAATCAATTAGTTTAAACTTATACCAAAACTCCTCTACACTCTTATTAACTAGGAATTCCCCTTAAATAATTATCCTCCAAAAGAGAATTGCAAAAATAAGCTCTTTTAAATCAAAGACTCAAAACAGACTATCTATTTAGCATCACTTCCACATGGATAAATAATGTAAATGGGTATCCAAAGAAGCAAACACACAAATAGAAGCGGTGCACATGATACCACTCCTTAGTAAGGGCAACTAGGTCCCTCTTTCAATTGCAAAGAGGCAATGATGGATATACACATTCAAGAAAAAGTAGACCAAAGACCTCAAGGCAAACGTCGAAGGTCGGTTACGTTAGGACCAAAATAATTTAGATATCTCCACAATGGTATGATATTGTCCATTTTGGATTTAAGCTCTTATGGCTTTGTTTTTGAGCTTTACCCAAAAGATCTCATACCAATAGAGATATCTTTCCATTATAAGTCTATGATCTTTCTCATATGTTTTCAATGTAGGACTTTGTTGCAACTTTACAACCGACAATCCCGCCCCCCTTTCTCTCAAACGAAGGATCACAGGCCCCTCAAGTGGAAATTCTATCCGTTTGACGTCCGATTCTCGATCCATCTTCTTGTCTCTCAATTCAACCAACCTACTAGGACTTTCTTACCCCTCTGTCCGCCCAACCTACTAGGACTTCCTTGCTCCTCGATCCACCCACCTACTAGGACTTCCTTGCTACTCAGTCCAACTGACTTACTAGGTCTTCCTTGCCTAACTGTAACTATGGCTTTTTTACTGAGTGTCTAACCCTTTTGATCCGGACACGGGAAGCTCCACTTCATTTGCTCGAGGTTTCTACTCACATGACTCTATTAGATCGTAACTTTTGTGCACAGTCGACCGTTAAGACCTTTTAGTAATTTAAGCTTTGATATCAATTGTAGGATCGAAGAAGTCCGACAGAGGGGGTGAATATAGTTCGCCGAAAAACCTTTCTTTTCGTATCATAAAACCAAATAGAGATAAGCAACAAAATAAAAAGAAGATGTGTTGGGTTTTACCTGGTTCGTAGCCGACTACTACTTCAAGACCCGCGATCCTTGATTGCTTCGATAAACAATCGCTAAAACAAATTCATACAAATATGAAAATGATAGTAACAGACTACTATCCCTTAAATGAATG
>JBAMIE010209731.1:0-10385 GCA_037177295.1 Kaempferia parviflora
GAAAATGAAGGGGAAAAATGAAACAAATATCAAAGCCATAAGCAATTCTAATCACCAAATGCTATGTATCAATTGTCATATAATGATCAGAGCTCAAGTGCAAGCCAGTTCATGGAGATTCCTAATTTTGAAGAACGAGTGCATCTAAAGTTCTGTTCAACACTTGTACCTCTTGGGCGGGGTCAGACGAACCGATCCCATCGGAGTCGACGGCCACAGCTCTGACAACAGGAACCGAGGAAAGGCGAAGCCTTTCTTGGCAAAAACGGCGACCGCAGTCTCCTCCGCCGCGCTCTTCGAGATGGGAGGCGTTGGGAGGGAAGAGCAGCGGAAGTCGCCGAGGGGATGAGCCTTTGTTAGCTGGTTTCGCGACGTAGCCGGCGCACGGGCCGAAGGTTAAGGTCGCTAGAGCCGCCATTGCCCTGCCTGGAGCAAAGAAGCAGAGGGGAAAGCAGCAGCGTGGGGAAGATGGACAAGCGAGTCGGTGACCTTATCCTCAACAGGCATCCGGTATAATGAATGGGTTTTGGTAGATTGAGTGAGGGAACCGGTTGGATTAGGTTGCGGTTGGATTCTGCTGGCTCTGGAATATATAAATCTATGGTAAGATTTGGGTGAATCTGTCGTAAGATCTAGATTTTATTAATGCCGTTAATGGCTCATCCGAAATTAAATTAACCGATTTTAAATTTCTGTTTGTTTAGGGTAAAATCACAAAACAAGCAATATGGATGAGATTTGATCTTCTCCGGCGTGATGGATGGAATATCATTAACGACGTTCTCAAAGCGTTTGACAAAGGCTTTGAGTGGTTCTCTGGAACTTTGCTTCAGGGAGAACAGGTTTACGGTGGTCTTATGTTGTCGTCGGCTGCGCTGCTGGCGTGATGATGCAAGAAGACTTGCTTGAAGACTTCAAAAGATGAGATGCTACCCGGTGGCAGCCAGCCGTACCATCTCTGCGCTGCCCCTGACAAAGTTATGAGGAACAAGCGGCATTTCACTTCGTCTGAGTACTGATGAAGATTGGCCGTATTCTCGAACTCGGCAATATAGTCTTCTGGATCTGAAGATCCATTGTATTTGGTCAACCCGAGCAGACGGTAATGCCGTGGGAGAGGGTCCTCCTGAATTGCCCGGGTAAATGGAGAGGAGCCAATGGGGGCGTCCTCCCTGACAGATGTCTTTCCTTTCCGATCTGGTGGAGTCACTTCTACGCTTGGTGTCTGCGAAGAACTGCCCTAGGAATCACCTGATTTCGGACCGGGGAAAAGCACCCGGTGACGGGGGATGGGGGAGGCCGGTGTTGGCGGCAAGAGACACAGGCTGCCCCGGTAACAAGCGGAGCAGCGGACATTCCTCCCAACTTGTCCGGCCGACTCCTAGGCTCCGTCCGGGGACCGATAACGGACAAGGCCGGCTCGTTCGGGTGGGTGCCAATGGCTGCGATCTGATTCTGCTGTTGTTGTTGCTGTATAAGTTGCTGAGCGCGAGCATTACCAGAAGCTGAAGGTCATCTTGCGAGAGAGTGACGGTGGTGAAGCGTCCAGGGTCGTCTATCCTCTCTTCCGGATTCAGGTGGTTTCCCACAAACGACGCCAAATATGATCATGTCCGGCGTAGGTCGGATGGACGCTAGGAAAATGGATGACTTCGAGACTTCCAGATGTTGCCCGGACGGCTGAGTGGGACTATCTAATTGCCTGCGCACACGAAACTCAAACAGAGCGTTAGCCACCAAACCAGGGAGAGAGCTCCTCGTTTGGTACTCCGACGCTCAAGTCAGCTGACTGCTCACGAGAATGGAAAGGAGAACAATGCAGGGTGGAATAATAGCAATTTTACTTACATTCGCCGGGGTACTGGGCCCTCTATTTATAAGTGGATGAAGAGCGTTAATCCCAAGGCCAGCCGCCATGTGCTGTCATGCATGGATTAACGACACTTAGCACCCTTTGATCCCTGGAAGCTGTCGGATGGTCCGCTGGGCTTATGCCGCGTGTACGTCACTTGGCCTGTTTAAGCCCACGTAGGTTACCAAAGGATGTCTTGGTTGAACGGCGACCATCCGACCCGGACGGACTGCCGTCCGTCCATTCGCCCGGTCGAATGGTAGACGCTTATCTCTCGAGGTCAAACTCGAACGTATTTCTAGGTGCACTTCTGGGATTGCCCATTTTACTTCGTCCGCCCCACCCTTCGTCCGCCTGGGCCGACCGGACGGGTGGACGGACAAACATCCCGCTAGGTCCATTCTTCTATCCGAGCGGCGCTATCATCACCGGATCAAGATTATATATAAAGGATCCAATCAGTACAAACAAACCAACAAAATGGACAGATATATAAAATTCTTGATTGTTGTATAAATTTATTCTACCAGGAATGTTGTTCGTGGCTTAGTGGCTGGCGTGCATGTGACTCGTTGTCGAGGATTGTAATTTAAAACGAGGTTACATTTTGGATTTATTTTAACAAAGTTATAAATTTCGTCTTAAAAAGTGATTATGAGAATAAGCAAATTGCTTGATATATATATAGACTAGAGCGGAAGGGCACTGCCATTTCTTTCTCTGCGACGCAATTCTCTCACCAACTTCGTGTTCAGTGGAAGGAGTCCATCGCCGTGGGCGCATCCTCGCGATCCAAAGCAAGGAGAGACGAACTTTTCTTTGAAATACTGCCCTCCCTTTCCACTCTTTTCGATATCTTTCTTGCTTTGCTCCTCGAGTCTCTCGAAAGGTTTGACCTTTTTTGTTTTCCCTTTTAAATTTGATCCTGTGTTCGGGGTGAAAAATCACTTCTTGATGGTCTTTTTTGGTGTGGTATGTTTCCGATGCAGTTAGCGATTTGGATATAGAGGTTTTTTTTGTCTGCGTGTGCGTGGGGGATAATGGTGGACGAGGCTAGGGCGCGGAAGGCCCTGCCGCCGGGAAGTATGGTCTACGGTGGGAGCTGGTGGTGGCGCACGGCGACGCGGACGTGGATCTTGCGGTTGGGGTCCAGCATCCTCATCTGGGCGGTGCTGATGCAATTGGCTTCAGTGTGGCACCCGCGGCTCCCCAAGTCATCGAGCCCCGCTTGCTTCGAAGGCGGCAGCGGGGGGAGCGGTCTCAACGCTTCCACCAACCTTTCCGTGCTTGGTGGCGAAGAACACGCCCTGTCCGGAACCCGCGCCGCCCCTCGCGTCCTTCTTCCACGGAGTGAGTCCCGATTCTTCCTCTTTTACATTTTAATTTCATTTTTATGCGAAGTGTGCCTTCTTTCTTGATCCCTTTTTCTTGCGATGGTAAATTCTTTCATGTATGTTTGTGACTTTGGGGACTGCGCTAGTTTGCTTGATATTTTGGTTTAGTTAAATGTAGATGATCGGAATTGGATATGCAAACTGAAATCAGACTTTCCCTTGTAGCCAAAAATGCCTCTACTTTCTTGTTTCGGAGATATTAACACTTATCTTGTCTTTCTTCAATCTTTAATTCTGAAATTTACTTATATTTATAGTGGATTCTCGTGATAGGAGATAGGATTTTTAGCATCTGATTGCATGTGATATAATGGGAATAAAGTATTTGGTGTAAGTTCAATATATCTTTAACATAAAGCACACATGTCCCTGTGAAGATTGAGATAAAGAACTTGAGTTACAACAAAAGTTTACAGTCTGAATTTGATGCTGAGAAAGCTGTTTCTTGTTTCACAAAAGTGGAGAAGCAAATTCGAAAAGCGTTTGAGACTGAGTGAGTTCTGGTGGGTGTTCAGAACCATTTTCTTCGATACGTTTTGGCTTATAGACCTACCAAAACAAATTAATAAATATTAAAGAACAGATGAAATAATATGGATACAAATTTTCATTTTTATCAGCAAAACATAGGTTTCTGCCATTCTCTCTATAGTTCAAGCTTAAACTCAAAGGTTCAATTCTCAAGAGAAACTTAGAAATCAAAGATTTTAAAATATAATTGAGTGAAACTGTGTATGTGAAAAGCAATTTCAATAGTAAGAAAGAACAAAGGAATAATTGAAATTGATGAACGTAAAACAGTTTTATTGGTTTTAATCAGTTATATGTGTTTTAGTTTTCTTGGATGTATTTCTAACAAGAAGGCAACATTGTCTTGTGTAGCATAGATGACAATGTTAAGATGAATGTGTGAGATAATGAGAAAAGTCAAAATAGAAGATGAATGTATAGTTGGCTGAAGAAGATGTTGAAATGTCAGAAGAAGAGAAGTTGATGCAAGATTAGGATTGTTGAGCATATGGAACAGCCAGAATTTAGCATCAACGCTTAGAAAAAACAGAACTTATGTTGGATTGCATGCTCCATAAGTGAGCCAATAGGACCAAAGCCTACTTGTAAAATCAGATCAAGTTCATGAGTTTACAACTTGGAACACAAGCTTATTCATGATCTGAATTTAAGAGCAACTTTGATGTGCTCTAATAGGCTCTTGTTGTAAACTTAAATGCTTATCAGTCTACCCATGAGTTTTTATGAGACTGACGACATGTCTTACCACATGAAAAGTTAGAGTCTGCATGTAGCTTAAAGTTGACTGTGACCGAACGTTTCCACAATAATACCTTCTTCATTTATGCCATTGACTTGCTCTTCATATCTTTAAATGCGTTGGTGCATTGGGATTGTAGCTTGTACATGAGTGGATTTGATGATCAAGATCTTATTGCTGGAAAAAAAATAACAATGAAATATCCTGCTATCCAATTTGTTTATATATTTATATATATAAGCATGCATTTTTTTTTGGTCACAAATCGTGATGTATTTTCATTTTTCAGGACTTTACAGAAGTAATGGTTATCTTAGGGTGTCATGCAATGGAGGCCTGAATCAGATGCGTGCTGCGGTCCGACTTCCTGAATCATTCATGCATTTCCAAATATGTTTTTTTAGCTAGATCATGCTGGTGGTCTTAAGTTGCATGTGATATGTTATGATTGTTATTGGGATTTTTGCAGATATGTGATATGGTTAGTATAGCCCGTTATCTCAATCTAACGCTTGTAGTTCCTGAACTTGATAAAACATCTTTTTGGGCTGATCGTAGGTATATATTTTATTGTTAGCTTTCATAAATGTGGCTTACTTTCTTTTAATCTGGACCTACATTTTGGCTAATGTTTTTTTTTCTTTGCAGTGATTTTGGTGATATATTCGATGTAGATCACTTTATTAATTCTTTGAGAGATGAAGTGAAAATTGTAAAAGCGCTCCCTAAAAAGTTTAGCAAAAAGATCCATACTGAAGTATTCTCAATGCCTCCTGTTAGCTGGTCTGGCTTGAAATACTACTTGAAGGAGGTTAGCTAAGAAAGTCCTTTAATTCATTGCTATTATTATTTTCTATTCCAGATGAGTGATCTTTTAAGAAATGTTGATCACAGATCTTACCTCTTATAAGGAAACACAAAGTAGTTCATTTCAATAGAACAGATACTCGTCTTGCAAATAACGGATTGCCTTTACGCCTCCAAAAACTTCGTTGTCGTGTTAACTACAAGGCCCTAAGATTTACGTTTGCAATTGAAGCCCTCGGCAATAAGCTCATCTCAATTCTCCAGAGAAGTGGATTCTTTGTTGTTCTTCACCTGCGATACGAGATGGATATGCTCTCTTTCTCTGGTTGCACACATGGATGCACTGCCAAAGAGACTGAACTTCTCACAAGGATGAGGTTTGTTATTCTTTTGCTCGTTCGTATCCTTTATACTATGCTTTTCATTCCTTTTGTGGTCCTTTTGGTTTATCAATAATAAAAGGTCCTTTTCGTATCTTTGGATCTCAAGATATGCCTATCCATGGTGGAAAGAGAAAGAAATAATATCAGAAAAGAAAAGATCAGAAGGTTTGTGTCCCCTTACACCTGAAGAAACAACACTAGTGTTACGAGCCCTAGGCTTCGCAAGTGACACCCTAATTTACATTGCCTCTGGTGAAATCTATGGTGGGGAAAGAAGGATGGCTTCCTTGAGGGCTTCATATCCAAGAATAGTAAGACATTTGTCTTTTGACTGTTTCTTAGATATTGTTACGATATAATCACCCAGAACCTTTCAATTCAGTTAAGGAAGGAAATGCTTCTTAGCGCTGAGGAATTGAGCTCCTTCCAAAACCATTCGACTCAGATGGCAGCATTGGATTATATGGTTTCAGTTGCTAGTGGTGTCTTTGTCCCCACCTTTGATGGAAATATGGCCAAAGTGGTAGAAGGACACCGAAGGTTTGTTCATTATCAAAATTCAACAATGATCTTCATTTAACTTTTTGTAATACCTGATGCTTGTCCATTTCATGGTTTGTTAATTCTTCTTCCTTCTTTATAGGTATAATGGTTTTCATGAGACAATTGTGTTGGATAGGAGAGAACTAGTAAAACTTTTGGATCTTCTTGAGGGCGGGAAACTATCCTGGGATCAGTTCTCGACGGCTGTTAGGGAATTGCACAAGGACCGAATGGGCCAACCAACATTAAGGAAGGTCCTTCCCGGCCGACCAAAAGAAGAGGACTATTTCTATTCCAATCCTCAAGAGTGTACCGGCCCCTCAAGGATCAGAAGTATTGGATCAAGGAAATTTGACATCTAACATCTGTTGCTGTTGCGGATGCCTTCCCTGATAGAATTCAGGGTGATGTGCAGCTCTCTGTACAGCTCCGATTCTAAGCTCTGATCGACTCTTGCTCTTTGTTTTATGGGCAAGCCTGAAGTCCAGATGCTTACAAATGTAACTCTGGAAGAGGATCAGCAGGCTACCATGTGGAGTGTTGGTCATCAGGCATCAGGAGTTGGAAGCAGAGATCATTGAAAAAATTATTGATTACTTACTGATTACCCCCGTCACCATTCTTTCATTTCTTATCAGGAGCTGGAAGCAGAGCTCAATGTTAGTTACAAACTTGTATGACTGAGAAGTGAGAAATCGACTTGTGAATTTCTTTGTCAAAAATATTTTGGATAAGAAAATGCCTGATAAATTTCGAAGTTTAGTGTGCCCTTTGATAATTCTTAAAACCTAGGCGCCTCTTTGTTAAAATGTACGTATCCTTTCAATCATTAGATCCTGAATTAGGTACCAATTATAAAGAAGGTGAATAAATGCGTAGATTGGAATGAGTAAAAGTAACAACTTTTCTCTTTTATTTATTTATACTGCTACTTTTGTTCTCTTCCGCTGACTCCCACAGAGAAGGCGACGACCCTCCTCCTCCATTAAAGCTCGGTCCTTTTTGGCTCTTTTCCACTCTCACCAACGCAAACCACCCTTTCGAGCCCTAATTTACTCTCAGGTGAATCGATTTCCGTTCCCGTAGCTCTCAATATTCCGATTTTGTTGTTTTAAGAATTTCCTGAAGCATTTCCCTAATCGCGACGGTTTGATTCTGACCTTTCCTATGCCTTTAGGGGAAAAAGGAAAAAAAGAAGCTATTTTTGTGATTCTTGAGTCTCTCGTTCGTCGAAAGGCGTTGCTTTTGTTTGTTTTGCTCCTCATGCTTGATTTGTATCTCTAGGTTGTCTCGTGAGACGACGGAGTTTTCTTTACCTTATTTCCATGGCGGAGTCATAGACTGATTCTTATTAATCCGGGGAACTTTTTGACTTATTATCGGTGCAAATGGATTTGTTTTTGTCGTTTTGTTTATTGCTGCAGCTATGTAGTATGTTGGCATTGTCCTTGGTGTCTGAAGCTGAGGTCCAGCGACAATCCGTCATACTTGACATTGTCCCGTTGGTTATTATGTTTACTTTTCCTCTTTTGATTTAATAGAATGTTTTTTTCTTTGCAGAGGAACAATGTTGTAGGTGATCGTAACAAATTGGGTACGCATGTCCTTCATCTTCACCGCCATAAAAGATTTATTTTTAATTTTTATTTTATCTAACTAATCTGCGGTTGTTAAATCAATTGGACCCATTTGTTTCAAAAAGAAACTTGTTTGTGTTTTGTCAAATTGTTTGTTATATCACGCTGATTTTTATGTTGTGATTTTAATCTTTGCATATTGTCTTCATGATTTGATACTAGTCCATGTTGAGGTAATGCAAACAAGGAATTAAAGTTCGAAAATTTTTAGACTTTTTAAAGGTGTATTTTCTTTAGGAGAATAAGCCTTCAAAGGTAGTTTACAAGTTGGTAATCACTAACATTCCTCTTTCTTTAATCTTTGTATGAGATCCTTTCTTCTGTGTGTGGCATAGTTATCTTGATGCTTCATTAATTTCGATATCAATTTTTTCTGTGAGTTTGATTTGATTTTGTGTTGCCGTGCATTCTCTTTGACAAGTTGATATAAATATTCCTTTTTATCGTATGAGCCCTAATTTACTTTCCAGAGATTAGCAGGTCCTTCGTTAAGTTTTTCTGGTAATGCCCATGCTTCTAGTTTCTCTTACATTGATACAACTTTTTATTTATCAGAAGAATTGATAGTATTCACAGTCGAATTCTCCTGTTATCAACTGGTATTTTGCACCATTAACTGGTGTAAACCTGAATGGAATTTGGGGGTAATTGTTCTTGAAAGTGTGGATAATGAAGCTTTGCATGCAATGCAAGTTGTGTAGAGAGTTGCGAATATTGAACAACAATTTTGTCTAAGTATCTTTACCGTTGATTAAATGTAAAATAACCAAATAAGTTACATTGTTATAAGATCTGAGGAAGAATATTATGGTAAAAATACTTTTAGTCATATCTTCTTTTGGATAGCCCTCTAATCTCACGTGGGTTAATGATTTTGAATATGTTACAGGCTTTCTTATCAACAAAACGAACTTCGAGTCTGGCATTGATAGATGTCAATTTGCCTTCATGATTTTTAATAATTTCTCTTGTAAAAGATGCTGGTCTGTTTTGCTTTCCTCAGATTTGTTGTGTACCATATAAAATAGCTAAGACGGGTGCTCTTTGTTGTGTGGCCACTGGGCCACATGGACCTAAATCTAATTCCTCTAGAAGAACGTGTTCTATGGATCCAAGTGATCCTCAATGGCGAACCAATTCAAGCTACTCACCTCATTTATCAAGAAGATGGGACTGCAGTTCTCAGTCAGATGAACTTTCCAACAGAGTCCATGAAATTCCTTTAACTGGATGTTCATTCCCTTTACACAGTAAAAGTGGAAGACAAACTGGTGACCTAAATCATCACCATTCTGTGTCAGATGGGGCTGTATCTTATACAGGGAGCCCATCTGACAACCTCCAAGCGCACCCCTGGACACCATGTACACATAGATATGATCTTGGGGAACTCTCTACACTTACTAGAGGTAACTGTTTTTTTTTTTTTTTTTTTTTTTGCTTCCTTATCTCACTACTATGACAAGATTAATTTTTTTTCCTTTTATATTTTTTCCCTCTCTTTATGTTTGGATTTTCCATTTTTTTCCAGGAGGACAAGACAATCTAACTTTTATCTATCTATTTAAAATTTATCTACTTGCATCATTGTATTTAGTTAGCATTGCATGGTGTTTGTGCCTGAATTAGGAAGCAAAAATATTTTGATATGAGTTAGCAAATTCACCACGTCCAAGTTAGGAAAGATGGTTTGCAGCTGTTTAATTCTATAGGAGTTTGCCATACTTTAAGTTGCAAATACATTATAGAATTATCATGGATTGTTAAGGGTCCTTTAGTCCCACTTCGGCAGGGAGTGGCATATCTCAACTCCAAGGCCTTACAACTTCAAAGATATCTCCACCCTTTGATGTACTTCTCAACACAAGGGCAAAACCATGGAGGTGGGGGGTCTTTGTCTTTTTCGTCTTATTTTGTAAAACCGAATTAAAGTAAATACCAGCAGAATAAAAAGAGAGACAAAGACTTAGTCGGTTTTTTTTGATTCGTAGGCAAGCGACTACTACTCCGAGGTTTGCGATCCTTGATCGGTTCTGAGGGATAATCTAATATAGTTCTTTCAAAAAAAACAGAATAGAACAAATGAAGTGTATAGCAACACGCTATTAACACTTTTAAATGAATGCAATAACTTAAATGTACAACAACAAAGATGTAGGATGAAGCATAGTTGTTGGGCTAGCATTCTAGCGTCGTAGTAGAATTTGCACGAGCAGAAGCAACAAGATGAAACAAATGAGCGAATTGATTGTTCTTTGGCTCAGAACCCTAGACCTTTTATAGGCAACATTCAGTCGACTGAAAACCTATTCCGTCGACAGAACCTCCTATCTGTCTACTAAACTCCTTCCCTTTCCTTGTTTGCTCCGATCCAATCTGTTCAATCTCGTAAACCTCACTGTTTGGTCGACGGAACTTATGGACTTCCTTTCTTACACGATTCGAACGGAGCCTTGTTGCCTTATTTACGTGATCCTTTATTGTTCCTATCCACTTAGC
>JBAMIE010209760.1:0-10382 GCA_037177295.1 Kaempferia parviflora
TTAAAATTAACTGATAGTTTCTTGGGTCAACTACTATGTACTATTATCCATATAAAACAGTCCCGCATGTTCCTCACCAACACGACCAAATAAAATGAAGAATAACGGACGGCTTTGATTGCGAGCGCCGACAAGCCGACGGTCCGCGTCGCGAGTTCGGCGAACGGATTGCCCATCGCATCCATCTTTGACTGATGCTCTTCCCGCCACGAACCTTCCCACTTGACATGTCCACGTTGCGTCCACATCCGCACACGTGTCCGCCTCTGGAGACCATTGCAAGTTAATCCACTTGCAATTTCTCCTCCCATAAATAAGAGGCCTCCGCGGCGACGCCCTTTTCCTCCCTCCCATTTTTCTCGCGATCCGCGTTCTTTTCGATCAATTTTCTTCTTTCTTAATTCCTTTTTCGTGATTTTGAGGAACGAGTGCTCCGATTTTAGAGGGATATTTGTTTCGCGGAATCGAAGTGAGGAGATGCCTTACTGCGACTGCGAGAATGGGGTGCGGATTTTTTACAAGAGGTTTGGCCATGGCAGCACCAAGGTCCTCCTAATTATCGGTTTGTATTTTGGAATTTCTTGTCGAGGGATCGGTGTACTATGTTTCGGAGAATGGCTTTTGATTTGCGTTCTCCAATTGGATTTAGGATTGGCGGGGACGCATGATTCGTGGGAGCCCCAGATTAAGGGGTTGACGGGAGCGGTTGAGGCGAACGACGACTTGCCGGCGGCGACTTCTGACGATCGTGGATTGGAAGCAGCCGATGAGGAGGAGGCGCAGGATGGGATCGAGCTGTGCTGCTTCGATAACCGTGGGATGGGTCGGAGCTCTGTGCCCAGTCACAAATCTGATTACACGTACGCCGCCTATATCTTCTCCTTGCGATGTGGTCGATTTATGCCCTTTCCCCCTTTTTTGGCATCAGGAAATATCAAAATTTTCCCCTTTTTTTTCACCACTTTTTCAAATTCCGGCCATTTTGGAATTTTATTTAATACTTTTGTTTGTTTAAGGACTAACCGTCTGGATAACATAAATTTCTACAAGTTTTCGAGGTTAACTCCATAGAAAAATTTGCAATGCCGTAGACTACCGAAGCTTGTTATGTATTTGTAACAATACCATCAATGTGAGATCATTCTTCGGATTTTTCTCATATTTATCTGGTTATTGTTCATATGAACTATTGCAAATTACTATCTTTGGAGTCGTTTGCCGTTTGATTCTATAGATAATGTACTCTAAACGCAAATTTTCATCGGATTGCAGAACTACCATAATGGCAAAAGATGCCCTTGCTCTGTTGGATCATTTAGGCTGGAAAAGAGCTCATGTGTTCGGTCATTCAATGGGTGAGTTTCCTTTTATCAATTTTTTTGGGAGGTGAAGCAACAGACTGCCGGCATTTACCTTATTTATGAAGGCTCTTCACAATTCATTCAGTGCTAAGATTTCGTCTTTTTTCTGGGGAAAGATCAAATATGTAATTCTAAACCCTCACATTTTATTACAACATGTTCCGATTGTAATCAGGAGGAATGATAGCTTGCAAATTGGCAGCCCTAGCGCCTGGTAGAATAAGCTCCTTGGGCTTGCTCAATGTCACAGGAGGTGGTTTTGAGTGCTTTCCGAAGGTATCTTCTAAGTCTATTAATCTTGAAAAGGATATGTAAATCAGATCTTGTTTTAAACTCGCACTGAAACTTGTCCTTTCAGTAGACTAAGCTCGAAGATTTTAGTGTTGGAACTATCCTTGCAAATTTTCTTTAAGACCCTCAATGGGCGAATGTTGGTTATTGATTTTGTTATTCCGACCTAATAATTTATTTTTAGTACTTTCATCTTCTTTCCATTTTGACCAAGAAAGCCACAATGCTTTTGGCATCATATGCTGATTTCTAATCAAGCTTTTTGGAAAGGAAAGGTGTCTACTGGTAGTTGATCTTCCTGTACAATATCAGTTTCTTAGTTTTTGTATGGTGAAAATATTTGAATGACCTTACTCCAAATTCACTCGTGCTAGACACGCTTAGCTGGAGTAATTTATTAAGCTTGAATCAAGAACTAGGCATTCTTCATTCATATTTGTTGTCAAGTTTAGTGCTTATGGTTGAAGGTCATGCGCTGATAATCTAAAATCTTCTTACTATTTCATTACAATGATTCATTGAAAAATTCTTAGACTTACGATCTTCATAATGGTATCCTTTTCCAGATCCATCATCAATTATGCAGGAAAGTAGTATGGATTGCCGCAAACTCAGATTAGGATATTAAGTTCTTCCATGACAATTATTCTATGGAACCATAGATTTATAGTTCCACCTCTTTTTCAAGATTCTTATGTGGCCGCAAACATCAATTGATCAGAAAACCTGTTCTTTTTATTAAATGCAGATTGATCGTCAAATGATATCCCTTGCGTTTCGTTTCTTAAGCGCACGAACTCCAGAGCAAAGAGCTGTTGTCGATTTGGAAACTCATTACACAACGGTTAATAAAAATCATGAATCTTTTTTTGTCTTTAATCTCTCTATCCACTTTGAATCACTCATCTGTACTTAACCGTCATCATTTTTCTTAAAATGTAGGAATATCTTGACGAACATGTTGGATCATGCAGAAGAAGGGATATCCTTTACAAAGTAGGTGTTTTTTTTTTTTTTGGTTTGGTTTCAAAAAGTTTTACCAGATTATATATCAACATTATGTCCATAAGTCCTTTGCCTTTTCAATTTTTATTTTTTTTTAATGAAAAATGCACTGATTATTTGAATTCTAAGACTTAAACTGTTTGGAACCACGGTCCACGATTATGACTATTTCAATTATGATTACAATGCAATTGTCAGCATCTATTTTTAAAGTGAATTTGTATCTCTTCTAACAAAGTGGGCTTATTTTGATCTTTTTACTCATAGGTCTCCAACAAAATTAACTTCAATTTGCATTTTCGTAACTCTCTGAAACTTTTGCTATCCAGGAATATGTAAAGAATATATCGTCAAGTGGAATGCAATCGAACCATGGTTTTGAAGGTCAAGTTAATGCTTGCTGGAATCATAAAATGACACCAAAAGAGCTGGAGAGAATTAGATCAACTGGATTTCTGATATCAATCATCCATGGAAGGTTGGGATTGATCATATACACTCTTTGTTTTTTAATAAAACGTGGAAATAATTAGGCATTAATGTTGATTTTTCTATGTTAGGCATGACATTATTGCTCAAGTAAATCATGCAAGGAACCTTGCCGAGAAACTTCAACCTGTTGCCAGAATGGTGGAACTTCATGGTGCGCACCTGGTCAGCCATGAAAGGCCAGATGAGGTATAGTTTGAGGCTTTACTATCTAGTCGAATCATTAATTTAGTGCTAATATTTGATCAATAATTATCCGATGTCTTGATTGAAATTTAAATGTCGATTATTTGTTAGTGCATCATAATCTTTCATGCTTGGTCAGTAACAGTAGCCATAGGAACCGCATCGGGTGCTGTAGAATTATTCCAACTATAAAATAGATATTAATGAATGAGAAATTCATCATGGCTTGCGTTAAGCAAGAAGAGACATGTAGAATGTTGGTTGCCGAGACATTGCTGCTGAAAAAAAGACATGTCAAAACAGTTCAAATGAAAAAGATGAATAAAAAAACTCAATTCTTTAATTCGATAGTGATAAATTTTTAAGACTTTTGCATATATATATATATATATATATAATATCGACAGGTCCTATCCCATCTAAGTGTTGCTGGTTTGATTGGATGAAACTCTCTTTTAGATTGAACATGATATCACAGTTAATCCTACATTTCTAGCGATGTTTTACTGAAGGAACACAGTAATTACCTCTCTCCCTGTTTCCTTAGGCAAATTGATTTAAGGAACGATGCAAGCAAGGATCCATTGGCTACTTTTTGCCATAGCCTTCATTGACCGTTTGGTTAGAAGGGGTAAAGTGTTTATGAAGGAACTGACCTGTTATCTGAACTCTTCTTCACTTCATCCTGAGAGAATCTTCTACTATTCTCTCCACATTCCCCTTCTCTCCCATGCATCATTCTATTTGTACCTCCTTCACAAGTAAATATTAAAAGAAAAGATGACTTTACTACTTTGGGTAGGACTGAAGGCTCTCTTAAACTTCAAGAATTATTAATTCTTGATCTCCTATCCTTACACAAGGAAAATAGGCATAAATTACTAAAAGAACTCCACATATAGTTAAAATTCAATGTTTGTTATTCTTTTAGTAAAATAAACTGTCATCTAAACGTATTTTATTATCTAGTAATTTATAAATTTCACACTAAGGTAAATCTGACCGATTGGGCCATCTCAGTCCCATCACAAGCTTATGCACAAAAAGGTAAAAAGATTCTCATCTCCTCTGAGCTTGACCGTGTTTGTCATCACCTCCAAGCCTAGCCCACCACTCTAGTTGGTGCCTCAAGCATAGCACACTTGAGCCTTGTTGAGCCATTGCCTAATCTTCTCTATGCCCATTGTCGCTTTGTGTCTGTGGCACCTGCCATCCCCTCAAGCCTGACCATGTTTATTGTTGACTTTGGTCTAGTCCTCACCTTGAGCTCTGATTAGATCTTGTTGGAAAACCTCTGTTTGAGCTCTTTCACTCAAAGATCTTATGGTCACCCATCAACAGATCTGGTCGTTGGTGCTACCTAGGAGGACAACAGAGTATCATCACCTAGGGGACTACGAAACAAGGATAAAACTGAGATTTTATCCCATTCCTACTGCTGCAGAATTGCATCCCTTTATTTTAGGTGGATGCAGTTTTGCTAAAAAGATGTTCAAAATTCCTCTCTGCAGTAATTCTATTGAGGTAAACGATGAAGAGTTCCTCGTAAGTGAAATTCTCCTTTCCTTCCCTTGAGATTTCTATGGGGTAAACAACTCCTAAAATAACATCAAAACCCATGAGAATATATAGTTTGGCACACAGCCACACACTATAAATGTTGGCTAATGTGCCAAAGAAGATTTGCTAAGCATTGATATATAGTAATAGAAAAATCTAAAGAAAAAGGTAATCCAACTGTCTAGTTCACTTAGGGCTTTTTATCATGCTTTACATTGGAACAAAACCAAACATAGATTGCCTTCTTTTCATCCACCCCTTTATATCCAAATACTTACCAACTGTTTTTCCACTGTTCCTTTACATCGACTCTCTTTACCATTAAACCGGGAAAGAAGGGGGAGGGTGAGCGCAAAGGAAAAGGACTACAAAACATAGAGGATCCACCCCCTTAATTTCTTGTGTTTATAAGTCAAATGGACTTAGAACTGGAAACTGAAATGGAGTTTACCACTTTACCTCTTTCAATTTTTACCAGACATTCAATAGATAATGTTCTTTTAAGTTGACCATGATTGCTGAAGACTGTTCAATCAGGTTAACCAAGCTCTGAGGGAATTGATAATCGCATCAAAATGCAAGCTTAATCCTCAAGAGTGGTCCTGGTTGCCAGAGAGACAGACCGCTGGTGGTAAGTGCAACACATTGCAAATTGCATCCGTAACTCCATATATATAATAGATGTTTCCCTTGTTACTGAATAAGATGTGATTTACTTTCTTAGCACGATGGTCACTCTTGGGAACAAAATCATCCACAAGGAACAATGGAAGCTCGGCGAGCAATCTCCTAACAGTTTATAACCTTCTAGGAAAGTTACAACTCAGTTTCCTCTATTTCTTTAGCATCTTCATGATTGCATATGAGCACATGAGGAGCATTCTTAGAACCATGAAACCGGCCAGAGTCACGGCCTCCAATCCATGAGGTAAACAAATAAACTCATTTACCCAAAGATTTCCTTGACAGGAGAAGCCTATCTTTCAGGGATCATCACGCAACAAATAACAACACGCAAAGAAACAGTGACAGGATACTTCATTTGTGTTCCAAAAGTGAACTCTGTTCTTGTGCTATAATTTCCTTTGTTTTTCTTCTCATTTATTGTACCATTGACCTTATAACAATGTTGCATTACCTTGATTCTATGTACGATCATGATCCTTAATGAATATTTCAGTGAATCTACAAGGGACAAAACCATTCAATTCGAGGTTTGGATCAGCTAAAAGTTGCACCAGTTGGATCGGTAAGACTTTCTATCTGTGTCTCAAACAAATCAATCTATACCAAATGATTACTTATGCTAATCACCATTGAATTAGCTGCATAATTATAGGGCTTCAGTTCTCAGTGTAACCAACAGCCAACAACAATCTGTAACACTCTCAAAATCTATGGACAAACAATTGCTAACTTAATTGATTTTTGTTTAACCATCCCAAAAACATTATTTGACAACAATATAATAAAAAAAAAACACATTTCTGCAGAGAAAAATGAGGGTAAAAAACATGAGACTCAAAATAAAGAGAACCTTACTAGGATGTGAGGAATCACCAAGATGTGTGACGAGGAGGAACAAGGAGAGGAGAGAGGAGAGAGGAGAGAGGAGATTAACATATTTGAGGAGGAATAAGGAAGAAAAGGAATGACAAGAGGGGAGGAGATTCCTTCGCGAAGGGATAATGCCGATCTAGAAAGAGAATATTCCTACATTCCAATTCCGTTTTACACGCTTCTTTCGACCGCGTTGGGATTTTGAAGATTTTTATCGGTATTTAGAAAACGTGTCAGGTATTGGAATCATTTTAAACATCAAAGAGTATCTCAAATCTAGATTAAATCGATCGAACCTATTGATTTTGGAATTTCGATTCAGTTAGTTTAAAATTTTATTTTTTTTTAAAAAAAATCTTGATTATTTTAAAATTTTCAATTCAATTATAAAATTTAAAACTAAATTAAATCGTCCGTAGTTGATTGATGTATTATTATCAATCGCCCTAATTCATAAATAAAATATTGCTCCAAGAGATAATCCAGTTGGTCATCACCACCACAAGTAGATTTATAGAAATGGATACAGAAATAATTTTTCATGTGATGCCTACTTAATTTTCTGATCTACCATGACCTTTCACATAAATAAATCAAATATTATCCACGTAATAGTTGATTGATTATTGAATGATCCTTGATAAAAAAACAAAAAAAGAATTGATAAATATACCACGTGAACTATAGTGACAAAGACTTCTGACTTATCTATTTGTTTTACTATTTTAATTTATATATTTTTATCAATTAATTAACTTTTTTTTCAAATAATAAAAGATAAATATTTTCTCTTTCAACTGAGTGTGTTTTTCATTATCCGACCAAATATTTATTTATCAACTACCCAACTAAAAGTTTTTAAAATTATCAAATCGGGATAGGTTTAAAATTACCAAATTATATATTCATTTTGACTATAAAAAAATAAATCGAATCAATTTATATTTAAAAATCTGTCGATTGAGTTTTTTTTATTAATCTAATTGATTTTACTCTATGTCAAAATTTTAAAATTTTGAACAAATAAGTCAACTGATTTACATTTTTTCTATCAAAATCAATTTTAGATAAAATATATTGATAGATCAAACGATATCAGATTGATATGAAACTAGTTTCTATGTCTTTGGCTAATTCTTCTGATTATATTCATGCTTTCAAATATCAATTTGACCTAATATATTAAGAGCAATGATTTTTTGACATTAATATGTTTGAAAAATTAAATTCATGTTTAAAAAATTATTGCTGTTAATATATTATGTCAAATTAATGTTTGAGAGTATGAATATAACTATGAGAATTAGCTAAATATACAGGAGCTAGTTTCATGTCAATCCGAACTCGTTTAGTTCATCAACAATGATTTTTTTTTTTTTTGAACGCGAATGTGTTCAGAAAATCTAATTTGTGTTCAAGAAATTATTGTTCTCAATATATTGAATCAAATTAATATTTAAGGGCATAGATATAATCAGGAGAATTAGATAAATATTTAAAAGGTGGTTTCATGTCAATCCAAAATCGTCTGATCTATTAGTCAGTTCTGACCAAAATTGATTGATGGACCAAATGACCTTTGACATGAAATAAGTTTCTATGTATTCAGTCAGTTCTTATAATTACATTTATGTCCTTAAAGATTAATTTGATCCAATATATTATGAGTAGTGATTTTTTGAACACTAATTAAAATTTTCAAACATATTATTGTTCAAAAAATTACTTCTCTTAATATATTAAGTCAAATTGATGTTTTAAAACATATATATAATTAGGAGAACTAGATGATCACATATGAACTAGTTTTATGTCAATCTAAGTATGTTTGATCTATCTACCGATTTTGTCAAAAACTAGCTGATGGATCATACAACTTCAGATTGATATGAAATAACTCCTGTGTGTTTATCTAGTTGTCCTGATTATATTCATGCTCTTAAACATCAATTTGATAAAATATATTAAGAGCAATAATTTTTTGAACATGATTTGAATTTTTTAAACACATTCGTGTTCAAAAAATCACTGATCTTAATATATTATGTCAAATTAATATTTGGGGGCATGAATATAATCATGAGAGCTAGACTGACACATAGGAACTAGCTCCAGATCAATCCGAGAATGTTTGGTCCATCAACCAATTTTGTTCAAAATTGACTGATGGACTAAACGACTTAGAATTGACATGAAACTAGCTTCTATGTGTTTGGCTTATTTTTCTGAATATATTTATGCCCCTAAGCATCAATTTGACTCAATATATTAATTGTAGTAATTTTTTAAATATGAATATGTTTGAAAATTTTAATTCGTATTTAAAAAATTACTAATCTCAATATATTAGATTAAATTAATATTTGAGAACATATATATATATATATATATATATCGGAGAACTAACCGAATAGATAAGAATTAGTTTAATGTCAATCCGATATCGTTTGATCTATCCACTTATTTTGCTTAAAATTGATTTTGATAAAAAAAAAACAAATGTAGTTGACTAATTTATTTGAATTTTTAAAATTTTTAAATAGAAAAATTGATTTGACTGGTTAAAAAAATCAATCAACTGACTTTTAAATAGAAATCGATTCGATTAATTTTGTTATACAGCTAATTGATTAGGGATAAAATAAAAAAATAAATAGATAATTTTAAAATTATCTTGTAAGGTAATTTTAGAAAACTAGATAACAAACTGTTTATTTATTGACGGCAAGGAATCATAATTTCGATACTCTTATTACAATTTCACTATCATATTTTATTAAATAAAAGCTACACTTGTAGGGCCCCTCCATTAAATTTGTGCCGCCAAGAAATCAAGAAATTGGATAAGTTTCATGGTTCAAAACGTGATTTGGTACCGCTAAAAAAAAACAATAAATCCGCGGAGCAAAAGGATTGTGTTGATCTAGGTGTACAGTGTACAATTTTACTAATTCGTCCCTAAATTATATAATAAAATAAATTATGAAATCAATTTATATAGACCGAATAAAAACGTGTCAGAAGTTTTTATCGAGAATTTGACACCGCTTCTATGCGGCCAACGTTCCCCTGCCTCACGCGCTACTCACGTGGGCCTCCTCATTCGCGGCGCAGATCAGACAGCTCAATGACGCCGCGCCTCCTTTCGATCAGCTCAGCTCGGCTCTCAACTATTTAATATCGCGGCGGGCGCATGGGTTACACGTGAAATAAACAACGGAAATAGAGACGTCACGCAACTCTTGAGACGGCCTCGTGATTCGTGAAAACCAAGATGCGCCGTGTTCTGGCCGTCCGATCGACGGGTAGCTTGACTCACGGTCACTTATCACCCACCACTTCGATCGTGTATCGATCACGTTATCACGGTGACTCTCCTTTATATTATAAACGGAAAATAGTTAAAAAGGAAATATAAATTTATATTTATTTCTTAATATTAAAATTAAAAAATGTGACCCGACATTATCTCAACGGAAGATTTGTGTGAGACTGATGATGCCGCATAAAGTCAGTGTACTTGTACCAAGCACGGACCCCATATCTACGCGGTTGTTCTCCTTCGCCCAGATACCTGCCGTGCCTTGCTCTCGAGCCGGCTCATCCCCATCCACGTGGCAAAAAAGACGAAGCGTTCACGGAAGAGGTGAATGATCGGATCCTCTGATCGACGTTTTATGAATCAGGATGATCCATAGGGAAATTGTGATTTCTTAAGTATTATAATTTAGGTCGGAATAGTCGGTCGGAAGCTATCAAGATAGTCAAGTGGTCAGGTTATCAAGCATCGAGCGAAAGCCTTTGGATGACCTCCGACCGTCTATCCCAACTTAAACTATAGTCTGAATGGAAAGGTGAACACAGAGATAAATCATAATTAATTATGGCTGAATCACAATCGCGATCCAACCGTAATTCTATTATGGACCA
>JBAMIE010209770.1:0-10382 GCA_037177295.1 Kaempferia parviflora
CGCAAGGCTGAGGGAAGATGGCTATAAAGCTAGGTTAGATTGGTCGGGCGAGGATGAGTGCTGAGGGAATGTACTCGGGGTGAAAACTCAAGGTTTAAAGTTGTATCAGTCGCCTGATACTGTGACAAGACGACTGGTCAGTGATTTAGGTGAAAAACGGGAGCAAACAGAAAGATTGGTCGAGTGACCAGGCTTGACCAGGTAACTGCACCAGTCGCCTGGTCCCTGACCAAGCGACTGTTGCAGGGTAAAAATAGTCGTTTTACTAGCCGTTGAGTGACAGTTGAGGGACCAGCCGCCTGGTGCTTGTAGCAGGCGACTGGTGGTGGGCAAAACGCTGAGTGTTTTCAACTTTTTGCCTATATAAGCCAAACTTGGAAGCTCGACTTAGGTTAACGAATTTGATTGTGGTGAACAACTAAATAGTAGTCTACCGTGCGTGAGTATTGAGACGAGGTTTCTCCACCCACAAGGAGCGACACGAGATAGTCGGAGTTCCGGGGTTTGATCCACCGAAGGATCGCATGTTTCGTCCACCTTACGGATACGCCGTGGAGTAAGAGTAAGCAATCTCCGAACAACATAAACAAACGTGTTAGGTTTGTGTGTCTTTCTTTTGTTTTGTTAGTTCTTGTTTGTTTTTCCACTGCGTGAGCTAACAAGTGTAGGAAGACGAGTGTTTTGGGGTGACGAGCTATTCACCCCCCCCCCCTCCCTCTAGCCGGTGGTCAAGGACCCAACAAAAGTTTCTCCACCTCCAGTAGTTATCGAGAAGGAATGTTTTTCATAGTGAAAGATTAGTCACCTCATCTTGAGGTGGATAGCAAGTAAATTCTTGTGTTAGCATTTGGTTGAGTCCTTCATCGAGTTTTCCGCTGCACCTCTTCGAAGATGAAGCGATCGGAGTCATTCACCCCCTCCTCTAGCTCTGGAAAGGTCCCCAACAACACTGATGGTCGAGAGCACCATCTTGAAGGTCGACCAGCTATCCTTAAAATCCCAACCCCGTTCTTCGCTCCGCAGCTTTCCCCTTCACTCGATCGTCGCCACACCATCAGGAGCTACTGTCACTAGAAGGAGGGGTCAACGCAAGGGGGACTAAGCTCCTTCTCACTTGCGGACCCAAGCGGAGGCGCCACCATCAGTGGTCCATAGTTCCTTTTCCTCTCTGTCGCGGGACGCCGCAACCCACACCGCCGACTCCGCCCATCGCTGGCACTAGTTGTGGCATAGCTGTCAGTCTCCACTTCTCCAGCCATAAGAAGGTATGGAGTACCATTTACCTCTGCTCTTCCTTCCTGTCCGACCACTGCTACATTTTGTCATCGAATTGCATATTCTGGTTGCGGCTATCCCGAGGCATTGAGGGTTGTTGGACAAGGTTAGAGCTGCTCTGGGCCACATTTTCGACAAAGGTCAGAGGCTCAACTTAGCTCTGTCCATGAATTTCCAATAGCAAGCTCCTCCGGCAGCGGTTCAACAGATATGTATATGAATTTGGGGTGAGTTTTGGGTTGATTCATGCTTAATCCTAATCTAATTTGATTATGCAAGGTTTAGGGTTATCTAATCCGATGTAGTTGTGAGATGGTTAGAGATTAGTTGAGAATTAAACATAATGTAATGAAGAGGACAAGATAATTAGAGTCAAACTTGGCAAAAGACTCAAATGTAAGCAACGAATAAGATTAGAGAGACCTAAACATCTATATGGGAGTTAAGCGATGATCATATTACAATTTGGGTCGCTCTGATTAGTCTTGGGAATTGGATTTATCTATTTGGATCCATACAAAGATAGTTGAATTGTATATGCTGATGGAAGACTCTGATTAAGATGGGCGACGTGACGTGGGAGTCATTTGGCACGGAATGCATATAGAGGCGGGTACTTCTTACTTTGTCTCTTTAGTACTTTGACTTTAATGCATGATCTATGCTTAGATAGTTGTTACATTTACCTTCACTCTGATTACATTGTTTCCTAAGTTTGATACTTACCATGTTTGATCTTTGAGAAGATTGATTCGATATCTATACAATCTCTCATTGTCATCCATGATATTTAGTAGATCCTAGATTTATTGCTTATACACATTGTTTATTGTATATACATGTACTCTGTTGAGCATGCTGGATTTATTGTGGCATAGTCGACTGCTATATATTATGACTGTTCACATTTTGTTCATCATAGCAGTGCATGCATGCCAATGATTATGTCTCCCTTATGGTTGTGAGAGTCATCGGTCATTTGTTGCTCACTCAGCTGCTCAGGGTAGTGTGCTTGGAGTGAGTGCAGTTTATCCTGTTGTGCCCAACTCACTTCACTCAAGGGTAGTAGTAGTTAGAGTTGCGAACAGCAGGGACCCCGTTGCTCTGTAGCTAGTTAGCTACTTTGCAAATTGTCCACTCACACCACTCAGGAGTAGTGGATGTTGGTAGTGTGTACAATTGTCATTGTTCTGGCCTCTCGACCATATAGAGGTCATGGTAGCTGAGGGTGGACAGGAGTGACCATGTTGTGCATATACATATGATATGTATTTATGTATGTCAATGATTTGTTATATAGTTGATTGCTATATCGGTGGTGATGATTACTTACATCTTGATCGTCATGGCATTCCATGCATGTTGGTGACTATGTCTCCCATGTGGCTGAGAGTGTCGTCAGTCATTGCTGCTCACTCAACTGCTCAGGGTAGTGTGTCTAGAGTGAGTGCAGCTTGTCGTGTCGTGCTCAACTCGCTTCACTCAGGGATAGTGGTAGCGGGAGTTGTGAGCAGCAAGAATCCCATTGCTATGTGGCTAGATAGCTACTTTGCAAACTGTCCACTTGCACCACTCAGGAGTAGTGGATATTGGTAGGTGTACAATTGTTATTGTCCCGGCCTCTCGACCACACAAAAGTCATGGTAGCTGAGAGGTGGGCGGGAATGACAATGTTGTGCAGATGCATATGATATGTAATTATTGTCGAACCTCCTTCCCAATGGTGTGGGACAGTCGTGGGGGCCGCTAATGTGGCGGTTCCATGTTTATATGATATGTAATTATGCATGCTAGTGATTAATTATATCCATATGTCTGTGATATGTTTATATATAATTGAAATATGTTTGTTGCATGTGCTCAACTTTGGCCTGTTTATTTTTAGTTGTATAGGCCCTATATGATGCTTTAACGGATACGAGCAGTTCTGTTATAGATCCACTCTTGCACTTTTTTTTATTACATGTTTGGCACATCATTCAGGTATGGACACTTATTATGATATTAAGGTTATGCTTGTTGATTATTCCTTATGAGACTGTATACCTTTGAACCTCTAGATATATATTATGTTCATGCACTATCTATCTTAACCCGCTGAATCATTTGTAGTCACCACTCTATTTGTATTTTCCTTTCCAAATAGCAAATAGAGGTTATATGGAGTCGCTGGGAGATTCTATTTGCCAGTCCCATGTCACATCGAGCAGCTTCTTCCGTTATTGTTTCCACTTATTTTATTGCTTTCCGGACTTGTTCTTGTATTATTTGGACTTGTGGTGTCCTTTTATTTGATTATGTACGTGTTGAGATAAGTCATATCAGTACGCAGTCTAGTTTATTATTCTTGCGTGGTTGTGTTTGTACCAGCCGTGTAGGCTGTGCACTATTATTATCTTTCGTTGTGTTTGTTATTTCCAACTGTGTGGGTTGTAGTATACTATGTGTTTTGTTTCCAGCTATTCAGGCTGTGGTTATAATTTTGTATAGCCTTGTGGCAATGTATCTAGTATTCATATGTTGTCATAAGGGGGGAGATGTTGTCTAATTTTCATCAAACAAACATACCTCTGGGGCATGACAGAAAGACTTGATGGGACCTAACACAAAGTTGAAGTCCAGTTAGGTCTGGAGAACCTGATAATTGGCAGGAAGCTCAGAAAAGTTGATATCTGGCAGGAAGTCTACTTGGATCTATGTGACCTAACAACTAGCTGAACTCTAGATGGGCATCTAGCAGGAAGATTTGGCGGGTCAAGAGATCAGAGTCAAGCAAGTCAGCAATTTGTAAGTGGAGGTAAGCAACTCGAGGAGAGATCCAGTCAGGACACCATCCCGGTTGACGAAATAGTAGGCGTCAATCCGACCAAGAGTTTCATAGAAATCCAAAGTTAGGACCTGACAATTCTAAGATTGTTAAAATATTAAATACTTATTTTTCATGTGTTAGCTTATTGTATTAACTCTGTGGTACATGAAATTAAAGTTGGAAGTTGGCGGAAAAAAGGGCTTCCAAGTGCCCAGAAGGGTTTAGGTACCCGAAGGTCTAGGTGCCTGGATGAGCCTAAACCCAACCACTTAGGCAGATGAGTTGGTGCGCTCCAATTGGCCGACACACGTCAGCGTCCAGGCACCGGGGATCAGTCCAGGTGTCTGGGTCAAGATAAAAGTTGTCGGATAGAGCTTCGTCGAGGGGATGCCACGTCAGCCTGATAGGGGGTGCTCGGGACTGGTCCAGGCACCTGGAGAATGCTATAAAAGAAGCTTCGACCAGTAGCTTCACATCATCAATTGCTACAACTTTCGTACTCAAGCGGTTCTCCAAAAAAGCTTTCTATGACACTGAAACGCTATTCTGACGACTATACCTAAGCTTCAACACAAAATTGTCAGTATATTTGTATTTACTTATTTGCACTTTAATGGTCTATCTCTTTGTAATTATTCGAGTTTACAGTGATTGTCCAACTAAAATACTCAGTGAATGTGGACCTTAGAGTAGGAGTTGTCGAAGGCTCCAAACCAAGTAAAATCAATCTGTGTTACCGATTGTTTTTCTTTATTTTTCGTTGTGTTTTCTCGTTTTACGAAAAAATTAAAAAACAATTTGCAAAATGGATCGATTAGATCTTAAAGATTTTCATGATGAATTATCTATTTAAGTACTTTAGGTCTATCAATCCGACAAAAGGTGTTTTGTTCATCTCATGTAGTCAAGTATCATCGGCCCCACAATAAAATACAAACCAATAAATCACAGTACACAGCGGGCTCCTAGGTGGAAAGGCAAAGCCCAAGGTGATAAAATCCCCGAAAATAGATCTGTGCCTAATCCGATAAGTCTACCACTCAAGTACCACCTGTGCTACACCCATAGAGGCTAGTTTAGATCCACCAAGTACCTCGGTTTAGAGGTGTTAAGATGGGTCAGTCAGATCTATAAGATTTCCCGAATGAATTATCTATTTGAGTAGTTTAAATCCATCAAGTACCTAAAGTTAGAAGTGTCAAAATGAATCGACTCCACCGGGCACGACTTGAACCTGAGCAAACCATCGTTTTAATGTGGCACGCCTAATCCATATGTCATGAGTCGTGTTAAGCACAACCCGTGACCTCAACTTGGTTGCTCTACACGAGCCAGATTCAGTGGTGCTCGAACTTAAGCCTGCTTATTTTTTTAAATAAAATAATAAATATATAAAAACACATCATATAATTTTTTTAAGAAAATAAAAATAATTTTTTTAATAAATTATTTTAAATTATTTACTATATTTAAATATTCAAACTAGACTCAGTATGTAAGTCTTACAAGCCCAGCCTAATCCATGTCAGACTCAACATAGCTCAAGACTAAACTGTGCTTGGCCCAATCAGCTCGCCATGCTTTAAATATAGAGGTCACCATGGATAAAAACAACTTCCAGTTTTTCTTAGGGACTTAATCTTTCTCTCCACATTTGCTGATAAAATAAGATGGAAAGGAGTTAATATTTCAATTCTCATCTTAATATCCTTTAAAGTGAATATAAGAAATTAACAAATTTGTTTCATCTATTTCCCTTAAAAATAAACAGAATATATAACTAAGATGGAGTAGTCACATGATAACCATGTTTCCCACATATACATCAGTTCATCAATTTCTATAGTCCAGTGCACGGAGCTCTCACTAATATAGAGTCCAAAAAAGGATCATAAATTAATCATGATTTTTTTTAAAAAAAAAAAATTACCAACATTTTTTTTACATGGAATATTTAGCAAGACCAAGCAAACTCGTCCAAGTGAATTTGCCAGTAAATTCTGAACAATGCCTAGACTTTCCCCATAAAATCTAAAAAGTTGCATCGTGGAAGAGACTACAAAACTGAAAGGGAAATTGCGGCAGATCGTAGCATGACACCATCATCATCCCATTTATCCTGAGGTGCCGCTGCACCGGCTACATATGCCTGCAACAGATGAAACAATGGAAGAACTAGAGATGAACAACATGAGCATCATGTCATAACATGAGGAAACTACGAACGAACGGTGCCTCATTGGCAGGAAGCAACCTTGCATTTAAAGAGCAAAAACTATATCATTAGAATCGTTTCGTAGCAGATCACTACTCATAGCTTGTCCGCCCCATCATTATCATTTCATGATTCATTGAAATGAAATCTAATGACTTTGACACAAGAACTAATCATCCAACTATATACGGATCCATGACGGGAGCATGAATAAGCGCTATGATAAATGAAAGTAAAGAAGATATGAGAAAATCATCTTAAAAAGACTACTAAGATATTGTTTCTACTTGAATTAAATATCATGTCCCAAGTACTTGAGATTCAAAATATTTAGCAAAGAACAACAGATCCATTTATGGTACAGTAAAAATTGATCAAACAATGAGAAATCTATTGAAAAGAAGCAACAAATATGGCACCTAGGCTGATGTAAATCTGAAAATGTGTAAAGAATGAAAGCGTGAAGTACTAAAAATATCAACCTTTCCATTATCTACACTGGCCATCATAGCAACATGTTGTGTATCGATGCCGAACTCATAGAAGTAATATATCCTGGGGATAAATTAAACAGTTATTGCTGCTTGGATTATGGAGAATTCTACAAGTTAGAATCATTTAGACACAAATTCCAACAGTATCTGAGCAATATAGGAATCTCCAATGTGGGTTCCAAAATATAGAAAACAGACATAATTTAACACAGAACAGTTAAAGTTCCTACTCATTATACTCAACTGAACTGAAGGAAGAGGAAGCAAACAAATATGTACTTAATGGAGGAAAAATGTTGGAAATAATCACCGTGAATGAGCAGAATTATTATCTGAGCAATATAGGAATCTCCAATGTGGGTTCCAAAATATAAAAAACAGACATAATTTAACACAGAACAGTTAAAGTTCCTACTCATTATACTCAACTGGAGGAAGAGGAAACCAACAAATAAGTACTTAATGGAGGAAAAATGTTGGAAATAATCACCGTAATGAGCAGAATTATTTGAACAGAAAACTCTACCTCTTAAACTCAAGTTACCTAAAACTTTCATCTTCCTTAATCTTTATGGTGCGGCCAGAATACAAATTTGCACCACCTGTGGCACAGATATAATGAGCAAGCTTAAGTTTGGAGTTCTGTGAACTACAAATGATAATGATGTTTAAAAAACAATGTGATAAGACTTGGTAGAAAATGTTGACTAAGTCAAAGAAAGGTATCATCTTTATCCTTGATTCAGTTTCTAAGTAAGGTCATCATTAGCATTTGAACCACCACAACTCTTCTCTTTCTCAAGGATTCATTCATTCCTATTAGTGTATAAATAGCTATGTCTCAAACACAGGCTTAGGTTCAACTTCAATGGGAAAACAGAGCACCCAATAATCCATGTTCATAGACTAAGAGTTACAAGATCACCCCTTCCATTTCGAGATGATGAGTGGGCATATCATTCAAGCTTTTGTCATGCTTTTCCCATAAGCCTAGAGAAACTAGAAACCAATAGGCTTACGTTAATCCTCTTCTTTTTGTGTGTGTGTGCGCGCATGGGGCATGCACATGCGTGTTGACTTAAATACCACATGCTGAAAAATTAATCTCAAGATGTATATTTTCTGATCAGAAAATTACCAGGTACAAATATCTTTGCAGCTTCCTTAAGAGATCCTAAATCTGTAATATCTTTTGCCTGTAGAAGTTATGTGAAAACACAAGCAATTACAAGAGCAAATAAATCACTTTGATAAATCTATAAATGGCATAGTGAGGTTAGTATCTTAATTAACTTTCTACCTACTCCTGCCTTGATGATTCTGCTAGGCGATACAAATACAGGAATGGAACATATCAATTCCTAGAAACTTTTGCCAACAAAATACTGGAAATTGGCTTGTACACCTTTTGTTAACTCTAGAATATTCCAACTCCTAGCCAAAGGTTAACCAAACTGCACATCAGACTAGCTCTAAGTTTAAGTATATCAGATAGCTTCCATGATTAGGAAGCTGATAAGACCTTCTATCTTGTTGCATATTGACTAATAAAACTCATGTTGGCTCATCTCCCACTCCCAGGACTAATAAAATGCCTTACAGCTTACTTTCTGTAGTGAGTGAGGAGGTAGCCATTCCTGCATTGCTATGTCTTGAGCAAATTGATGACAACTAGCAAGTTAATACTTACCATCTTTCTATACCATGTATCATTTCCAGTGCAACAGTAGTAGTATCCATTTTGCTATAATGACCATGCCACCTCAAACAAACTTAGCACTCCCTGCTAACAGTAAGAACTCGTTCACCTAGAAAACAAATTCTGAGTAATTGGAGGGAAGCTAAAACAAATCCCCTCCCATCTTCCCTCCTATCATCCATTCAGGTAAAAACTATTAGGGAACTCTATGTGGTGAAACAAAGATTTCATGTTCATATTTGTTACAAAAGTCAAGAACAAACTACAGTGACAAACATCAAACTTGTAGTATCTGATGGCGACTAGCAACCACCAACATCCTTCACAAAATAAAAATTTAATTAAACCTATGAGAGTGGATCGATATATATATTAACTCGTTGAAAACAAAACTAGTTCACAGACCTCTAGAAATGTGATCTTGAGCTGGTTTGTTGGTCGAATAAGCACAGTGAGAACTTCGGACCTTCATGAAGAAACGAGAAGAAAAAATCATAAACAAAAATATAACTGAAAAATGGCTATTAAACCAACCTTATTTGTATCACCCAAATTCAACTAACAACGGAAGGTAAATAGCAACTAAGCAATCAAGCAAATCTTAGTCCTGAAAATTTGTATATATATTAAAGAAAAAAGAAGTTGATATATCTTTTCCACCTGTCCTGGGATGCGAAACGGGCTGCAAATGTCTTAGGTTTTGCTTTATCCCCATAGAATGAAAATCCGGTATTATATTCCTGTAATAGCGAAACCAACCGAGATATAGCGAAACAAAAATAATAATAATAATTATGCATCCTAAAAATAGTCCTTTTCATCACCTCTGGCTCCATGATGTCCTCGAACAGCGGCGGGACGCGGATCGAGAATCCGTCGCCGTAGAACTGAAACCAAGACTTGGTATTAGCGATTCCGGCGAGAACAGACTCACGGGGAGGGGGATCAGTCACCTCCGACAGGGAATCGAGAGGGGAGACCCCGAGGGTTAATGCCGCTGTCAAGGATACGATGGACACGACGAGTTCTCGCCTGACGGGGCAGCAACCAGAGGGAATTCTGGAGACGAAGCTGAGAAGAGGTTTTGCGGGGGAGTTGGCGATAGGGTTTTGCATTAGGGGAGGGGGCTTTGATGCGGAGGAGATTAGGAACCGAACGGCCATGTAAGGGAAGGTATAGGATGCAGCAAGAAGGATGCTACTCCGAGACAGCACGAAAAAGGAGATAAGACGGCCGAGTGCCGACCGTTAACTTCCAGGCAGGCGAAGTTTATTTTCATTCTTAATTTTTTTGTTATCTCTTAGTAATTTGCCTAAACGGCAAGCTCCATTTTAGTCTATATATTGTCCTTGCGACGGTACAATGATTAAGACATAAAAAAATTATCATATAAAATGTTAAGATTAAAATTTGACGTGCTCAAATATATACCTCTCCCGTACTTTAACCATTTATACTAATGGTTAGTAGTCACCCGTGATTTACCTCCTCCGTGATGGCGGGGACGCTGAGGACGAGCGAATCGCTTTGCCACATTTTAGCCTATTTATTTATTTATTTATTACACGGAGGTCCTTTATTTTCAAAATGACATATTGCAGACACTCTATCCCTAGTTACTCAGGTAAAATTTATTTTAGTCTTGAGGTTTCAACTCAATTATAAAACAGTCCCTAGGCTTTTAATTTACTTTAATTTAGTCTCACATCATTTTTAAATAATATTTTCTAGCTAAAAAATATAAAATGATCAACTCACCCTTTCACTATATTTCGTTCAAACACATTAAAAATAAAATCATCTCTAATATATAAATATCGAAGTAAAAAAGTCTCTAAGTAATGAAAAAAAATTAAAATAGTTCCTATTTTATAAAATGATATATATATA
>JBAMIE010209787.1:0-10381 GCA_037177295.1 Kaempferia parviflora
TCCACCTCATGGACACGCCGAGGAGTAGGGGCAAGCTATCCCCGAACCTCGTACATCGACGAGTCGCTTGGTTTGCATTTCCTTCCTTGTCTTAATTCCTACGCTTAGTTTTATTTTCTGCTTGCGCACACTAATCACGTAGGAACAAGTTGTAATCGCCTTCACCACGAGATCCAACACAAACTACCTCCTATAATAACCTAAGCCTTGTAAATATGTTTTACCACCCGAATAAAAAAGATTGTGCCTGTGCTTGTAAACTGCCTCTAACAAACCTAAGCCTCATAAATATGCTTTACCACCTGAATACAACATACTGCATCTGTGACCCAAACAAATACACCTGCTCTGAGTCTCTAACTTCTAAAAGTAAAATAATAGAAGGATTAGATTTGATCAGTCTAAATCTCAGAATAACTAAAACTTTCGTTCCAATTCCCTTCTCTACATCATGTAATATTTTCTATTTATTTTTACATTTATGTTCATGCATGATCTTTTAGCAACTATTTTCCTCCTTTTGAAAGATAAGTACGTGCGGAAGATAAATATATCCTAGAATTTTGTTGAGATTTTGTGATTATTGTTGTTTTAACATTGTCAGTTTGATTTTATATTGCAGAACTCATGATGAAACTAACATTTTATGGATTAATTGCAGGTGGCATAATCATCTTAATCCTTCCATTAATAGGGAACCATGGACACAAAAAGAGGAAATAGCACTGATTCTTGCTCATCAAATACATGGAAATAAATGGGCAGAGTTAACAAAGTACTTACCAGGCAGGTGAGAATAAACTCCTAGTTTTTCCTCCTTGTTTGTTTCTTGTCGTTTTGAGTTGGTCTATATTTATTAGTCAAATTCTTTAAAGGTTATGTTTGCCCATTTGATGCTGTTTGTTTAACGACTATAGCTACATTTTAAGGAGTAATTGAATATATGTCTGCTATTATTTTATCTGGGTTGGCCTCTTAAGGCAGCTTTGTTCATTATCTTATTTCTCAATGTACAGCCTAGTCCTGGAAGAATTTTTTTTCACAAAATTAGTTCTACTTCAGGCTTTGTTAACCATATAATGGTCTAATATTTATATACGATGCTCGCCTGGATATCATTCTATGATAATGCATTTCTTTCATTCAATAACATATGCTCATTTGAACCTTTAGTTCATCAAATAAAACTATATCACTTTCTTGATAAACCAGCTGTATTTTCTTTATAATGTTTTATTGCATCTGCACCATCAGGACAGACAATGCAATAAAGAATCACTGGAATAGTTCAGTAAAGAAGAAAATCAGTATATACCTTGCATCAGGGTTGCTTTCTCAGTTTAAAGGGCTTCCTGATGCTGAAAATTCTCTGTTAGTTGATGGACAGACATGCGATGAGAGTGATAGAAAAGAAAGGTTAGAAGTTGAGGATTCATTAGAACGTAGCCAAACATCATCTGCCAATTTGTGCTGCTCTCAATCTGATGAACTGGTCAATAAAGTACCAATTGATGATGACAAGAAAAATAATAGAAACATTATGAGAGAAGAGTTTCAGGACTCCCATTTTGCCATGTGCATTAATGAATATACATGTGTTGTTCCTGAAGTACAGTATGAAGTTTCTACATCTCCAAGCTTAATACCTGAAAATATACCAGAAACAAATGCCGAAGATTTGAGAGTATACAAATTATCAAATAGTTCTTCAGTAGAAGTTTCCCAGAAATCATTGGACTTAGAAGAAATGTCAGAATACCATAATCTTTGTATTCAAAACAACACAAATCACTCCTCTGTATGGCCAAATTTGTTAGATCATCATGAGAAGCAGAGTAATGTTAACATATGTGAGATTGGTTGCTTTGACAACTGCCTTTATGGTTCAGGTGTTAGTCAAGGAACTATAGAGGAAATTCCAATTGACCTTGGTGTTCCAGATTGTTTAAATTCAGACTCCTCTGCTGTGAATTCCCATAATTCTTTAATTTTTGAATCTTATAAAAATTTGACTATGCTTTCCAATCAATTATATCCTGGAAGCTCATGTGGCAAGCTTGGAATTTCCCATTGCAATAACAATTTGGTGGCCCAAGCACCTCCTTACCAAACCACTGTCCATGAAACTCTATATGGATGCTATACTCTTGAAACCAGAGAAGTCACTTTTGGAGCTCAAGATCAGGAAGTCATTACATGTTCATACGATGATGTTGCTTATCCCAGTTGCTCTTCAATGTGCCTCACTGATAGCAGTCAGCCTAAGGTTACTCTGCTGGAAGGTAAGGGGCAGGAGATTGACATTGCAAAGCAAACACATTCCAAAGATATGGTTTCTGTTACTCCTGATCTAAAGTTAACACCCACAGATGTGGACAAAAATGTGCAGTCTGTAGATATGCTGTCAGTAGATATGACAGAGTCTGGAGCTTTGTTTTATGAACCTCCGTGCTTACCAAGCTTAGAGATTCCATTCTTCAGCTGTGATCTCATATCCTCTGGAAATTTTCAGCAAGAATATAGTCCTCTTGGAATTCGCCAATTAATGATGTCCCCTATGAACTGTTCTACATCATATAACTTTTGGGATTCACCTTCTCATGACGACTCAGCTGATGCCCTTCTCAAAAATGCTGCCAAAAGTTTCATGTCTACACCATCTATTATGAAGAAGCGACAACGTGAATTATCGTCACCTCTAGTGGAACAGAGAGCTGGCAAGAAACCTGGTAAACCTATGGTTAGTACCTCACGTTCATTTCCTTTGGATTATGATGACAAATGTTCTGAGATTAATATGAACAATAAAGTTATTCTTGACAATACTTCTCCCAATTGTGCTGAGGTGGCCTTTAATTGTCCTTCTGATAATCAGCAGAATGTACCTGCTTTGGATGATGACAAAGAAAACATAATGCATTTGGCTGATCATGCAACAGACAGTGCTGGTAATGGGACATGCTCTCCAACAACTTTAAGTGCTACAACCAAATCGAATGCTGGTGCTTCAAGAAGGATAGTAAGTTCATGTACCATTTGAATGTTAATGTGTGTTTTATGTATTGACAATTTCTTTAATTGTGTGGAGATTCTTCACTACCTTTTAAGTATATCCACTATAAGATCAGTAACCCTTTTGGCCTGTGACTAGTATTGAAAATAAAGTAAAAAGAGGGTGGTAGTTATCGAGGGAAGCATCAATCATTCGGTGCATGAAGTGTAATTAGATCAATTTATTTATATTTGCATTTTGGGATCCATATTTTCAATTAGGAGGATTTATGGTTCACTTGGAAAAATAAAAATAAAGTATTCAGGCTCCGTTCAGAAAGTGTACCAAATTGGTAATATATGTATGATTATTACTTGTCTTATAAAGGATTCTTATCCTTACTATTTACTATAAATAAGATGAGTTACTCTAAGAGTGATTTCAAACGTCCAACCAATATCCAACAGAATAGCATGATGAATACATCAAATAGTTGAGTTGGGAAAAGACATGAAATGAATTGAAAAAGAAGTGGTACTGAGATTATTTACCTCCAAGTATATCCACTATAAGATCAGTAACCCTTTTGACCTGTGACTAGTATTGAAAATAAAGTAAAAAGAGGGTGATAGTTATTAAAAAAAACCTGTTAAATTATGCAACTAATCAATTGTTATAAATTGTTTTCAACAAAATGCTGGTGTAAATTCTTGAGTAAGTGTAAATATATTGAGAAAAGTGTCTTCTATCCCTGGAATTTTAAGTTATTGTCTTGTGCCTTTTTCTTATGGTTTATTTTGCACTTTGCTTTCCTTATCTGCTTCATTAAGTATTTAAAAGTAGATTGAGTGTTCTACCATAACATCTCCCTCAGTGAAATTCAAGATGATTTCTATCTATTTAAGTTTCTTTAATGTGCATGGTAGCCTACTTAGGGGAACAGTTTCATGAGTTAAATTTCCAAAGGTTTCAAACTCAGATATGGCCTTAATACTTATTAACAAAAAATGTGATTATTCATGATAGTTGAATTTGAAACTGCTATTTGCAAAATTACTTGAAATCTAGTAAGATGACTTCTTACTGCACACCTCCCAATATCAATTTTTTTTTTTGTAAAGATGTCCAGTGCAGAAATAATCTTGTGCTCTGAAATGCAGTCTTGGTGCCCAATAGGTGGCATAACCAATTAAATTTTAGTGGACATCAGAGAGCATTGGGTCTAATCCATGCAAATTGACCTCTTCTTTGTATAAACAATGGTGAGTATAAGCGCCAATTTTGTTACTTTATTTAGTATAACTACAATCCATTTGATTTGAGTAAAAGTCAAGTTTCGTTTAGTGAGCACTTGGAAAATAAGGCTCACGAGGAACAATGTTCATGACACATGGGACAACGTTGGGACAAATTCACTCGATTATTTATAAACATGACAATGCTCTAAATTTTCTTAACCCATTCAGTTTTTGGTGTTATATATATCTGTGCATCAAAAATATCTGAGTTTGGTTTGCTGATCAATGGGTAAATATCATCAATGTTTTGTATTTTCAACCGAAAACAGAGTGAGCTAATTTCTCCTGTGGTTTTAGACATTAAACCTTTTTTCTGTTTTAGTTTCCAACCTGACTGAGAAATAATCCTTTGAATGTTTTTCTTGTGACAGCTGTCTCGAGCACTTGTTGCATGCAACTCAAGGGACCAAGGGCCTTCCAAGGAATTGCCTATCACAAGTGCAAAGTCATTGAAAGTTAAAACTATCAGTAATTCTACAGATGCACCAAATAATGGTCAAATAGAACCTTGTGCTCAATTGGCAGATTTCCCTATTGTGTTTTCTCCTTGTGTTGTGGAAACCTGTAAGAACCTTGATTCAGCCCCAGAAAAAGCAAAATATTCTGTTCAATCAACAAGGCCTTCTCCTTTAGTGGTTGGAAAATGCAGTTCAACAATTGATGATATCACACACTTAAATATGTAAGAAAATACATAAGCAAGTTTATTGCCTTTTGTATAGTACTGATAAGGAGGAACAATTTATATTAAAACAAACATGCAGATTAATTTTGTCTATGAAAATGCATAATAAAGCAACAACTTATATTATAAGTAGTATTGTCTATGAATGCATCAAACATGTATAGTACACTAGATGGTTGCTTTTCATGTGGATGTAGTTCTTTCAAATGTAACTGTTATTCCTTGTAGAGCAATTAAAGATCAACTTGTTAATATTTTACTGGTTTTTTTGGCACTCTTAACTTTCTAAACCTATAAAATAGAACATTATCAACATCATGTTGCAGTTGAGGGGTGTGTTAGAATATTAGTGTTTTTTAGTGTAATATTGTGTTTGTGGTACACCATATATGATGAGGGGGTTTATTCAATAAAAGTCAGCCTAGTTCTTTAGGTTTAGATGAACTAATTTTCTTTTCAAAAACAACAAACAAAATGTAAAATTGTCACTATAGAAGTATGATTAGACTTAGATAATTGAACATCCTGAGAATGCTTGTATGTTGTGGTGAAACAATATATTCTGTTTATGCTCTTTGAAATATCAATACTTTGTCCTAACAGCTTTGGTGATACCCCTGGCATCAAAAGAGGGATTGAATCTCCTTCAGCATGGAAGTCACCTTGGTTTATGAATTCTCTCCTTCCAGGGCATGTAATTAGCAGTGACCTTACATTTGAGGTTAGAAATAAAGCATCTTCTTGTCTTGCTTTTGTTTCTTCTCTTTGCGACTCTTTGTGCAGGCATACTTGGATTATATTGTAAGAAAATATACTATCTACTAGGTGAACTCATCTTGACTACTTGAAGATAAAAAAATATTTTGTTCCTTACAATAACTTTTGTGCTAAATTAGCTCAGCCCTATCTTCTTTATCCTATATTTGTTGGCATATGAAATCTATTAATCATTATCATCATGATTTGTGCTTGTCCCAATTATATTTCTAAGAGCTATATAAAAAGTTTTATAAGTAGTACTCAAATCAATTAAATGTATTGGTTAATGCTTTGTTTAGTCTCCCTATAGCCCTTACACCTCCTATGCTAATAGATTCAACTCCTTTAACTAGAGCTATCAAACGGGTCAACTCGTGGCAGGGCAACCATTTAGCTATCCACCATTATCTTGGTGGATTGGGAAATCCTCAACCCAACCCAAGGTGGGTTGCGGGTTAGGCCGGCCAACCCACGAGCCTACTAAAATTTTTTTAAAAAAAATTATATATATATAACGTATTTTTTTTTTAAGTGTTCGGTTATGCTAATAAAATTTTACCTTCAGGGGTTAGGGGTTGGGTTAAGCGCAAAAAAAAAAACTTCAAATTGAAATTTTTTTTGGGTTTGCATGGGGTATGCTGCATAAGGTCCTTAGGTTAACAAATATATATATATATATATATAAGATTAGAAATTTTAAGATTGGGTTACAGACTTACGGTTTAGGCGGACAAACCCACGAGCCCATTGAATTTTCCACTCTAATTTTAAGTTTTGAAAATACCTATCCAGTTTAAAGTCTTTTACATCTTGAAATATGTATTATATAGTAATACACCTTTAAAAAAGCAATCATATATGATTGACAGAATCTAATTGTCATGACTCATGATTCACTAGAAAACATCTCATTCATTCATAAAAAAAATACAAAATCATATTAGTTTCCGTTAATTAGCAAATTGAAATGAACTACACAATAGGGCAGATGCTATCAATTGCATTCCTTGTTAATAGCAAGGCAACAATGATGTTAAGAGAGTAAGACAATTATGTCATGATAAGATGCTTATTTAGTGGCCTTGGATTTTTTTTTTTTTTCTCAACATGCAAGACAACCCATTCCGCTGCGGGCTAACCCATCCACCGATGGACCAACCGGAGTGGGTCGGGGCAAAGAGGATTGCCCACCTTTAAATTTGTTGAAAAAAATTCAATCTAACCCACTTAAATTATTTAACAGGGCGTGTCAACCCTAACCCAAATTGACGGTTGCTCTACCTTTAACTAAGAATTTAGGTGCCAACCCATGTTGCTCAATACAAATGTTTTTTTATGATTACAGGAGCAACACCTATATCCCACCAAACACATTTGTCCCAACAACAACATAGGTCAATAGGATTCCTTTTGTTTATCACGTGGAAATTTGTTAATTTCTTGCATGCTTACTGTGGTTACATAGCACGACAAAAGGAATTGAATTGACTTCATTTGGCAATCACGAGAAAGAATATTAGGGCTATAACATGCTTGAAAACTTACCAGAAAGCGATAGCAAATGTTGATTAGTGAGAGGCAATAATAACGATGAGCGATGATGATTTTTCAACTTTTAATTTTCAACACACACATAAGGTTAATTATCTGGGTGGGTCAGAGATGTAGTTAGAGAGAAAGTTAGTCAAAGCTTCAGGGGAAGCTCTTGTCGATGATCATTGGCCAAATCATGATAGTAGCTATTGCAATGATGTCATGAGAGAGAAGAGAGAATAAAGTTATAAACTGTAACAATAATATACACTTGTAGTGGTGATATAATTAATTATATGTTATATGAACATGTAATAGGGTTATAATTTGTAAAAGTGTTATTATATTATATAATTGTTATAATAATAATATAACTAATATATAGATATATTTATTATATATTATGTATAGTTATTATATATTAAAATTAAAACAAAAGTCCGACATGATTGGTCCCAAGCCCGGATAGGAAAAGGTGAGGGCTGCGTTAGGTTGCCCGCTAGCGTTGAATTCACGCAAATGTTAAATGAATGGATCTATCAAACTATTGTGCTAATGCTAGGTTGTCCCCGGAAGGAACATGTTGCAGGGTCCAACTATAGCGTCTCAGCAAAGACCACTACATCTCCATGAGAACTCGTGTGTAGTGTTAAATATACAAGAGTTCGTGTCGCAAGTCTGACTAAAACGTATTAGCTAGGATCACTACATCTCCATGAGAACTTGGGTGCAGTGTTAAATATGCAAGAGTTATTACATCATAGGTTGGATAAGAACAAATATTATAAGAACACTAATGGTCTAAGATTTAGAACATGGAATATAAAACGCTAAAGTAATGGAAGTAGTAGATACGATGATTAGGAGAAAAATTAGTATTTTGTGTGTACAAGAGACAAAATGAGAAAAGAAGGTAGAGATAATTGAGAACTCGGGTTTTAAGTTATGGTATGGTATATAGGAATGAGTAAAATAAGAAATGGAGTAGATAATATTGTAAATAGTTCGTTAAAGGATGAAGTTGTTGAAGTAGTTAAAAAAGAGGATAAGATCATAGCTCTCAGGATAGAAGTGAACAAAAGAAACTATTAACATAATTTGCACATATCCACCTCAAGTATGATTAGATGAAGAAGCCAAGACGAGGCATTACCAAACATTCCGCCAAATGAAATAATTTTAATAGGAGATTTAAATGAGTATTTGGAAGTGAAAAATGAGGAATATGATAGGGTGCATGGGGGTTATGGGTTTATAACAAGAAATTAAGAAGAGAAAATTATATTGGATTTTGCGATAGTATATGACCTTATACTAGCTAATATGTTTTTTTAAAAAAAAGAGAAGAACACTAGGTCACATTCAAAAGTGATAATAATAAATCGCAAATTTACTTTCTTATGGTTAGGAAGAAGGATATAAAGATTTGCAAAGATTGCAAGGTCATCCCTAAAGAAAACTTAACTATCCAACATAAGTTATACATCTCAAACAGAGTATTAATAGAAGGAAAATGTACACAACTCCTAGAATTAAGTGGTTGAAGTTAAAGTATAGGAAGCAAAACATATTTAAGGAGAGACTAGAAATACAAGTATTATGAGAAATAACGATGACTCAAATTCAACATGGGATAAGATGGTATCAAAGTTAAAAATAGTAGCCAAAAGTGTACTAGTGAGTCAAAGAGGTGCACCACCAAGTAAAGAACAACCTATAAGAAAATATATGAGAAAGTGAAGGAAAAAACAAACAATTTATAAGATATTATATACTTGTGACGAAGAAAACTTAAAAAAAATATACAATAGCCAAGAAAGATACTAAGAAAGCAGTGATTAAAGCTAAGAATGAAACTCTTGAATGCTTATATCGAAAATTGGATACAAAAGAAGGGGAAAGAAATAGTTAAAGCGAGAGAGGAAGACAAGAGATCTTATCCAAATAAGATGTATTAAAGATGAATGTAGTAGGGTACCAGTAAACGATGAGGAAATAAAAGCACGCAGGAAGATGTATTTTCATCAACTTTTTAATAAAGGTTTAGGCGACTAACTTAACTTATGTAACTTAAGTAGGTTATATGAGTATAAAAATTTAAATTTTTATCGTAGAATTCAAATTCAGAAGTAGAACAAGTTCAAATGGGATGCAAAATGGGAAAGTAGTTGGACTGATGATATTCTGATAGAGGTATAGAAGTGTCTAGGGTAATAAGGTATTGAATGACTTACAAAGTTATTTAGCTTGATATTGAAAACAAAAAAAATATCTAGGATAAATACTCTAGGTTCCTTATATAAAAACAAAAGAGACGTACAAAATTGTGCAAACTATAGGGGTATTATACTAATGAGTTATCCATGAAACTTTGGAAAAGAGTAATAAAAAAAGATTAAAAGAGATCACGGTGACAAAAAATCAATTTGGATTTATATCTGCAAGGTCGACAATAGAAGTTATATCTTCTCATACAACTAATTGAAAAATATCGGGAACAAAAATAAGATCTACACATGATTTTTGTTGACCTAGAAAAAGTTTATGATAGAGTCCCAACAGAAATTATATAGAGAATTTTAGAAAAGAGAGATATATATAGAGAGATTTGATATCTTGCCCGACGCTTCCTGCGCGACTGTGAGGGACATCCGACGTGGTTGATCTAACATGGCAAAACTAAATTTTTTTAATCCCTCTCTCATCTGCATACAACAACTTTCTCTCTTTCATTTTAAATTAAAATAAAATACTTTCTTCTCTCTCCCATGATTACATACAATTGTAGCAAAATTCTTTCTTCTCTTTTCTGAAGTAGCTGCAACAAGTTGTTGCAGCTAGTGCAGCTATTAGCTGCAACAACTTATTGCAGTTAGTGCATCTAGTAGCAGTTACTAGCTGCCACAACTGTGGTAGTTACTAGCTGCCACAACTTGTGGCAGTTTCTGCATGAAATAATAGGAGAGAATAAAGAGTTTTTTTACAATTGCTTGCAATCATGGAAGAGAGAATTTTATTTTTATTTAAGACAAAAGAGAAAAAGTTGTTGCATGCAGATGAGAGAGAGATGGGGATTAAAAAAATTGAGTTTTGACACGTCAGATCACCCACATT
>JBAMIE010209815.1:0-22246 GCA_037177295.1 Kaempferia parviflora
AATAACTCTGCAAATAAATTAGAACTTTTCTTGCTATTGAACTTAGAATTAAATAAAAACATTAATTAAAAAGTAGAGGCCGAGATTTTGCTTGGTTTGCAACTGGAGATGTTGTTAATCAAAGGTAGTGAAAGCTCCAATAAAACAATCTCCTTCCAAGCAGACAAAGTAGCCTCTTTACAAACCTTGACAACGCATAGCTACAAAAACAAAATTAATGAAATAAAAGAACAGAATTGTTGTGTTGAACTTCGAGGACCAGAGCTCTATTTATAGTTCACTGGTCAAAGTTAGCCATTGGATGACGTGATAGCTCTCGGGTGCCTGAACCCGATTCGGGTGCTTGAACTAGGTTGACTTGATCTACTCCGTAACAATTTCTCATCAACGACTTATCATTTCTCGGCCACCTGGACCCAGTCCGGATGCCTAGAGTCGGCTAACGTGTACTCCAGTGCTGATCCTTGTTGCAACAGCTCACTGATTTGGCTCATACATCTCAGGTGCCTAAACTTGGTCCAAGCGCTTGGACAAAGTCAACTCAGCAGTTGACTTGTCCGTTCGCTTGGGTAATCCTCCGACCGTCCAAAGTTGAGCTCACCTGAACCTAACTTCGGCCTTTTCCTCGAGTAGTCTTTCTTACGACTTCTCGTTAATCAGAAACGTCGCGCACGTCTTTCTCATCTGCTGGTGTACATTTCGACAGCTCCTCGTCCCACGGATGCTCCAAGCCCGTCGACTCACTTCCCGTGTCGTCCTTCTCGCTCACTATGTCTTCCACTCGACTTCTTATGTTCCTAAGTCCTTGCATACTTAGACACAAGGGATCAAAAACACAGAATCTAACTTAATTCGGTTGATCACATCAAAACCAACCAGGGGTACTTACATATATGATCATGTCCATGAACGTAAGATAATGATTTATCGGTGAGTTAGTTAGAGGGCAAACTTAAACGCTAATCATCAGATGACAATAGGATGAAGATGCAATCCAAATCCTACAAAGAAAAAATGACAACTAAAAAGGAGAGTTAGAATGATGGCTAGGGAAATCTCAGGCGTAGCCACTCGAACGCTCAAGTTAGAGGAGGAATATGAAGATTAGGGTTTATTGTGTGTAGAACAACGTATATATGCGTACTTGAGAGGTGGTGAAAACCCCTTTTTATAGAGAAACTACCGACCTTTTCCACTTGTGTGGTCCTTATTTAATTCCTTAAATAATGTGAGATTTAGTTAAATTGTTACTTTTTTCCTTGAAATAATTGGGTTAACAAACTCTTTCCTTTTTTTTTCCTGATCTTCACACTTATTATTCCTTATTTAACGTTGGATTTAGTCATGTCATTGTCTTTTCCCTAAAATAATTAGATTATTTTTCCCCGTCTTGATACTTTGTTTTATTGAGAAAAATGGGAAGCCTGAGACGACGTCGGGGAACCAGGAGTCACAAGAGGATATCAGGAACCAAATGTTCCTACGAAGATATCGGAAGTCGGGAGTCCCGAGAGGGTGTTAGGAATCAGGAGTTCCTGAGAAGATATCGAGAGCCGAGAGTTCCGAGAGGACGTTGGGAGTCGAAAGTCCTAAGAGGATATTGAGAGCTGGGAGTCCTAAGAGGATGCCAGGAACCAGGAGTTCCTGAGAAGATATCGGGAGTCGGGAGCCCCGAGAAGATGCCAAGAACTAGGAGTTCTTGAGAAGATGTCAGGAGTCCCGAGAGGACGTCATGAACCAAGAGTTCTTGAAAAGATATCGGGAGTGGGTAGTCCCAGAGGAAATCGAGAGCTGAAAGTCCTAAGAGGATATCGAGAGTCGGGAGTCTCGAGAGGACGTTAAAATTCCGAGGGGATATCAGGAGCCGGGAGTCCCGAGAGGACATTGGGAACATAGAGTTCCAAGAGGACATTGGTAATAATCCTAAGGAACCCAATCGGACTTTGGACCCGTCTTTAAAACATATTGACAGATCCACCAATCCTCCGTCGACATGACATCCTACTCCTGCTGATCCATATCCAATTCGAATAGACTCACCAACCCTTATCCAATTCGAACAGACTCACCAACCTTCAATCTAGCTAGATGGCATCTTACTGATATATACCCGGATCAATATATATAACAATTTATTATATAATAATAACCGCCCAATTACTTTGATCCATGAGAGATCATTGGCGTACTGCATACGACGACCTGGCCGTCTTATTAAGTATTGCTTCTCTTTCCTGTGTTATTAAGTTGACTGGTTCTAGCAAATAACGCTCGAGCTCGACGTATCACAAAGTCAGAAATGATGTTGCCAATTAAAAGGAGGAGGAGACTTCGCAGCAGGAAGTGCAAGGCTATAAATACGCCACGGCGCTGTAGAGCTTCAGGCCTCATTTGGAAGTGGAAGTGGAAGAGGAAGAGGAAGAGGAAGAGGAAGAGGAAGGTCTCAGCTAAACCTGTTCAGGTAGACATAAAGTTAGGATTCATTTCTGATAATTAACTGATCATCATCACAGAAATAACACTACTGATCGTGGAGAAATTAAGCTAATTAAGGTTTGAATTATAAATTCTATCCGTTTATTTTCATAGATATATTAATTAGTTAAGAACGTACGTAAAATAAATATATAGCTGACTTGGTAAGTAAGGGATTAGTTAGTCTTTTTATTCACCCAAAAAAATTGTAGGCTTTTATGATGGATGTTGGTCCACATCTTTTGTCTTGTAATGGTTGACTTCTTGTGTATTTTCCTTAATTATTTAATTATGAGTAGGATTAATAGTTTAATTAACGGTAAACACAAAATTTTAGAAAGGGAAATTGAACAGTTCGATTTTAGGGTTTGACTTATTCCTCACACCATTTTATTTTATTTCCCTACCTCAATTACGTTCTAGACGGCAAAGAAAAAGAAAAGAAAAAATAGGACAAATATTCATTTTAGTATTGCGCTAAGTACAGTTCATAATCAAGATCACAAGCAAAATAGTAACAATAATAATATTCATCCTACAATATTAATTCTATTCTTGCAATATTCTATCATATTTTGAAACAAACATCAAATTAAAGACCACTTCTTATTCATCAGAAAAGACTTTGGAAAAAATAAATAACTAAATAAATGAAAAACAGGAGAAATCTAAATGTGTCTGAAGTCATTGAAGACGCCATCTAATTGTCCAAGTCTGAATTCTATTCGTCTGAACCTTCAAAGGCGAACTAGTCAAAGCAAAGCGCCTCTGTCGTGAATAACATCTTCTTACTTTTCGTATGCATGCGTCTACATACATACAATTAGTTATCTTCATATAAGATCTCTTCCATCTTAGAGAAGTATCACAAGAGCTAGCTAGCTAACAATCGATGGCGGCCGGAGGAGGAGGTGCAGGCAGCCGGTCGATGGAGGAGACACCGACATGGGCGGTGGCCGTCGTGTGCTTGGTCATCGTCGTCATCTCTGTACTCATTGAGCATGCCATCCACCTCCTCGGCAAGGTAATACTTAATTAAGTTTCCTTTCCTTGCTGCTTGTTTCCAAGTCTACACGCAGAGGTAGACCTGATCATTTGCATGCCCTGACGTACTGGGATTAATTCTTGCATCTCGCAGTGGCTGCAAAAGCGTCATAAACGAGCACTCTACGAGGCACTGGAGAAGATCAAAGCTGGTATGGAATTAATTAAATAATTCTAGAGACCGGCCATCATCTCCGATTGATGCTGATGATGTTGTTTAATTGGCAGAGTTGATGCTGATGGGGTTCATATCCTTTCTGCTGACGGTCTTACAGAGCAGCATCTCGAAGATTTGTGTGCCCCTGAGCGTCGGCAACTCATGGCACCCGTGCAAGCCCTCAGAAGAGGACGACATCGCCGGCCATTTGGAGGACCCCGACGAGAACACTGGAGGACGACGAAGGCTTCTGCAGACTGCTGGTTCTGTCCATGCCTTCAGACGAGTTTTGGCTGCAGGGGGGTCGTCAGATACCTGCCCAGAGGCAAGTAGACTGAGTTCACTGGCTCTTACTGTTCATGTTTTCAGAGATCGATTGATCAATCGTTACTTTGTGTTCATCAAGTTCTTAAAATGTGCAGGGGAAAGTGGCTTTGATTTCTGGTGAAGCCATCAATCAGCTTCATATCTTTATCTTCGTGTTGGCTGTCTGCCATGTTCTCTACTGCATCTGCACGTTGGCTTTTGGTCGACTCAAAGTAAACTAGTGTTTGTTTATTCGAAGAGAGAATTTGCAGAAACACACATACTTATTTGAGTATTGTGATTGCAGATGAGGAGGTGGAAAGCTTGGGAAATGGAAACTAGAACAGCTGAATACCAATTCACTCATGGTAGTTGATATAGATTCTTCTTTATTGTTTAGTTTAACATCGGCAGCAAATCTGATTGCAACTGCAACTTTGTGCAAAAGATCCTGACAGGTTTCGGTTTGCAAGAGATACATCGTTCGGCCGCCGACACTTGAACTTCTGGAGCAAATCGCCATTGCTCATCTGGATTGTAAGATTGAGTCCACAAAATTAAACATCAAGAGCAGAAATATGGATACTAACCAGGAGTTAACTTTTAAACAGGTGTGTTTCTTCAGACAATTTGTGAGCTCGGTATCGAAAGTCGACTACTTGACGTTAAGGCATGGATTTATCATGGTAAGTTAAAGTTCTTTTGATAACATAGTCGATCAACACACACACACATGTGATTCAGACTCACATAAAATGTCTCAGGCACACTTGGCACCACAAAGCTCAAGCAAGTTCAATTTCCAGAAGTACATTAAGAGATCACTGGAAGAAGATTTCACAGTAGTTGTCGGAATAAGGTAAATAAATGCTGATCGACCTTCCGATAAACTGGTTACGATAGATTAGTTTGATCACCTTCTTTACTATTGACAGCCCTGCAATATGGTTCATCGCTGTGGTCTTCCTGCTATTCAATACCCATGGTAAGGCAATTGACATTTCTGCCTTCAAAGTGGCGTAGAGAACTGACTGTGTATGTTTTCAGGGTGGCAATCCTACTTGTGGCAACCATTCATTCCTTTGATTGTAAGTATTAACTCTGAAGTGCATCGTCTGTGAATTTATTGCTACAACATTAACACTTTAAATGCCTAAAATATTTGCAGATCATTCTCATGGTTGGAACAAAACTTCAAGTAATTATCACAAAGATGGCAATACAGATCATGGAACGTGGAGATGTCGTCAAGGGTGTTCCTGTTGTTCAGCCTCGAGACAACCTGTTCTGGTTCAATCGCCCAGGCCTTCTCCTCTTCCTCATTCACTTCGTCCTATTTCAGGTCAATTTTGACTCTCTCTCTCTCTCTCTCTCTCTCTCTCTCTCTCTCTCTCTAGTAAATAATAGTCTTAATTTGCACTGCTGCAGAATGCATTTCAGCTGGCCTTCTTTGCCTGGAGTTGGGTGAGAAACTAAAGCCTCTTCTTTTAAACTTAATTCAACCAAAACCAGACCTTGTTCAAGATTACAAATCTAAATTCTCCTTGCTTGGATCGTTGGCAGTACGAATTTGGCTACCCATCATGCTTCCACAAGCGAATCGAAGACATTATAATTCGCATCTCCATGGGGTTAGTCCTCCAAACCTCTAAATGAGTTTTGATACATACATAAACAAGCAATGACAGTGAGTTTCTGATATATGTTTTCCTTTGTCAGCATTCTCATACAGGTCTTGTGTAGCTATGTGATACTGCCTCTGTATGCATTGGTAACACAGGTACAAAAGACAGATCTTGATTTCGTATAATCACAAAACTCACCTAACTTAAACTCACATGGATCTTCTACAGATGGGGACGAATCTGAAGCCTACTATTTTCAGTGAGAGGGTAGCCACTGCTCTGAGGAAATGGCACCACACTGCAAGGAAGAACGTGAAGGAGAGCAGGAAGTCTGGCAGCGTGACGCCTTATACGAGCAGGCCGAATACTCCAAGCCACAGCATGTCGCCGGTGCACCTCTTGCAGTATTACCACAATGAGGTGGACTACAGTGTTCATAACTCTCCGCAGAAGTACTTTGTGGAGGATGACCAGTTCGATCCTGAGGGCTTGCCGTCGCCCTCCGGCCACACGAACGATGAGTCGTTCTCGCAGTACAGGAACGCGACGCTGAAGAGATTTGCTGAAGGGAATATACAGATGAGGGAAATCGATGACGACGACCGGTTGCAGCTGCCAATCAGACACGGCAGTGATGGCCATGCGAACAGTGCAGTGTCTATTGATTTCTCATTCGACAAGATGGAGAAAGGTAAGACGCAGGTGTAGATACACTGTCACACTGACGAGATATTAGTTCAACGCTTGATCTTTGGGACAGGAGACTGAATGCTTTATCAATTTAGCTTAGCATACAAAAGTTTGTCCACTTCATTTTTTTTTTTTTTTTTACGAACTGTTATAGATACAAGTGCCTCACGAGAATGTAGTGTCTATTGATGAATAATACTAGGTCAATCCTTCCTGCATGATCTACAAAGTGCAATGCCATTTTTCTATTGAACATTTTTACCCTGTACATACAGATTGTAAGAAAAGAAAAATCATACCATTTATCTCAAAATAAGTTGTCTTTGTTGAGAATACACTTCTACAAAACCCACAAAGCTACACAATCAATGCCCCAGCAGATACTGTTCTGGGGCAGAAGCTAATATTAGAACAAAGTGAGTCAAAATGTCTCTCATCAGTTAGCTAGACAGCAAAATTGTCATCAAAGTACAAGATGTGGAACCTCAATGGCCAATTTAGCCTTTTAGTCCCATGAAGATAAAAACATTTCATGGGAACCAGATAAATACTTCTGGTAAATCAACAGATTTAATCGTCTTATGGACCAGATGAATACTAGTTAATCAACAGATTTAATTGTCTTACCGCATCACGGACTCTTTCACATAGGATCGTCCTCCTGACCTGTAGAAAGCCAGCAAGATACAAGAAATGCATTAGCTTTTTAGATTTGCTAGCTTAAGGTGAAAATAACCTAAATGAATACTAATCTTCTAACTCACGAGTATTCCAAGTGAAGATTTAAGAATCTTCGGCTCTCCTTGCTCTGTGATAAGGTTATGGAACCTTCAATTGTCTGATCTTGCTTCAACTCGATTGGATCATACAAATACAGCAGGGTCTGAAAGGAATAAGTATGGTAGTGACTTCGGAAAGAATGAAATCACGTAAATTAAAGGAAATCTGTAGACTACCGTGGACTATGACAACAACGTTCTTCAATTTGAAGAGGCATAGAATTTTACAAAGTACCTGTTGCCAGTGAGTTGGGGCATCTTCAGGCGCAGTAGAAAGTACTATACTTTCATCAGATTTTGCACGCTTCTTGTTTTGCTTAGAACCTTGTGAATGCAGATCATCTTGACATTCTGGCGGAGGAGGCTGTAGATCATGGTTTGATTGCTGAATTGTGGGTCCGTCGAACACAACATCGAACCAAAATGCAAATCCATGAAGTGGAGCTTTTTGATGAACACAAATAGGCTCAGTGAACAATGATTGATGATGCAGATTGAAGTACAACAAAGATAAAATTACAGAAATTTAAAAATATAAATTTTATATATTATGATCTCTCCCCCATACTTTACAAAAAGCTAATCAAGGTGGAGGTAAGCTTAAATATGGATCTACGATAGTTGACAATCTATATACGAGATGACTGATTTTGAAGAAAGACCAAATCAGCCTTTGCTGATATGAATCCAATTCATGCAATCAGTATGGGATTTTGACAACCATGGTAACAACGAAAGATTTTCCTGCTCCTAATCTCTGCATCTACATGTTGATAAAGGATCCAACTCAACTGCCAACTTGATATACGTGTATGGAACACCAAAGCTATCATGTACTCAAATCCTAGCCCTAGATTCCTAGATTAGGACAGCCCTAAAGCAATGCACAGCCCAAAAAGAGGCAATTGAGGGGAAAACAAGGAAAAGGAAGAATCCTCTCTGTATATATGGTTTAATGGCTTTTTTATTTGAATATAATACAACATTTTCCTTCTCAACTATTAAGAGGCATAAAAGAGCTATGCCCCTTCATCACAAAATAGAAAAGATAAAAATGCCTAATTTGTTGGTAAAAATGCATTTGAAAGACGGGTCTAATTTGGATCGCTCCTGGCTAACTAGCCAGCATACTGTTATTCTCTCTAAAATAGATCTTTTTGACGAAACAATGTGTGTATGATATGCAATTGGATTGGACTAAATAAACCCAGAGATTCCTGAGTCGTGACAATGGTGGATTAGAAATAATTCTCGTGCAGTCATGCATGTAGACCAAATAAGCATCAACCCTATGGCCAATTAGAATCGAAAGCAAGCAAAAAGTGGATGCCAAGTATGTGTTTAAACAATTTGCTGCAGTTTATAATAAATTCTTATGGAACACTTAAACGAAGTATAAAAAAATTTAATTGCATTAGTTACCTTGTAACATTGATGAAAAACTGAACTTTGCAGTCACTGACTCTAGCTCTGGAGCAGTGACAGTGTAACAATCCACTTCTTTAACCTGCTTATCAGGTTTATGAAAAGCTTAATGTGAAAGCAGCATATACAATTAGATTTAAGTCTGCAGTCAAATGTTAATTCATGTGTGGAAGAGAAGAGGGTACATCTTAGAGTCCAGCACTTTTAATTTTCTTCAATTAAACTCAGTTACAGACAGTGAATTATGAAGTAATGGGCATTAATCTGTAAGAATTTAAAGAAACTATTAACTGGGAAAAGAGTACCATGCACATAGCATTTGGCCCACCTATATACCCTCTATACTAGAAATCATAATAAATACCGAGTCCAAACAAATATTTAGAGAACCATCCTCCATGCAATAATGAAAAAATTTTTGGTCATTAAAATGGTTGATCATAAGATGCAGGAGTTTACAAATCGCTTATTCTGTTGGACATCAAGAAAAAAAATGATGAAACAGAAAAGAGCCCCTTCAAATTGTCATGATATTGGCAAATACTCATTGAAATCCACAAAGTTTAGTGCTGAACATAGAAGGGGAGAAGTGTACATATCCCAGAAGAGCAAATGAACAGGTTAAACTTACCAATATCGGCCATGTCAGAACATTTTCTCCTGAAATTGTCTCAATAGTTGGTTCTTCAAATGCATATTGTTTGGCAAGAGGGACCATAGCAGACACTGCAGAAAGTGAGTTGCAATTTAATTGACAATTAAGTTAGATTTAGTTCCTTGTCTTATTTGTGGCAATTGTCCCTGGTATCATCTTTTGCTGGTTATGTATATCATGCATTCTTTCAAAAAGTGGTTCATGTGGCCATTCGGCTGCAGATGCAAATGCAGTGCTTTCTTGTACCTCATATTACTGCATTGACATGCAATCTTATGTTGCTTCAGGGTCAGTTCACCAAAGGGATAAAAAAATGGATGGATGGACAAATGAACAGATGGATATCCTACCATGTGTTTATTCCAACAAATGAAAAAACAAAGGTACAAGAGACTTGTAAGTTCAGCCTCCTCAACTTGTCCAACACACTCAATTTGTCTTGATGACACAACCTATCCAATCTAGCATGCTTGTCTGAACCACCCGACCTAACAATCTGTACGAACCATCCAGCTTGCATGGCTTATGGGGACAGCCCAACCAAACCAACTCGTGTGAACCATCCAACCCACCCAATCAGATTTACTTGTACAAACTGCTTACCCCATCTAAATGACTCACCTTATTCAAACTGCCTGGCTCACTTGGCTCAGTCAGTTCACCTGATGTGATGCGATTGTATATCCTGATCCTCCTAGCTTGCTTGGACCAACCGACAAGCTTGTCTAACCTAGTTGTCTTAGACCAATTGTTCTGTCTGTTTGGCTCATTTGCTGTTTGCTAGGCTGACCAACCTTCCCGGGCTAATCAGCCTACCCAGTTTGGCATACCAACCAACCTGTCTGCTTGAATGCTTTAAGTATTTGCTCACCCGATCATACAGTCATACAGACATCATGATTAACAAAATATGAAATGCATTGCCAGTTCTACATGAAAGACCCAATGATATGCAACTTGCATATATTTTCTAAAACTTGGAAGATAGTGATATTTGAAATTTCAAAAAATACAAGTTGAATGATTAACTTACTGTTGATCCCATAAACATCATGCCAAAAACCAATGCTTTCACGGTACCTATTTGTATTAGTGACAGGTGCCATAAAGAGCTGCAAGATAAAAACAGCGAGTCTAAATTTCCTTCATTGTGTAATCCCAGTAGCAATGACTTCAGTGAATTGAAACTACATCACTCCAAAATATTCAGATTTGTCAAAAGCTGATTCTACATTTAGTTTTATTTTTGATGTAAAAAAGCTCAAAGCAGACAAATTTGATTATACATTCCAAAATATTCAAATTTGTCAAAAGCTGGTTCTACATTTTATTTCATTTTTGATGCAAAAAAAGTTCAAAGGTGACAAATTTGATCGTACGTTTAAATTTATATTCAATATTATAAGAAATAACTGAGACGGTGACAGTTTATATGTAACTAGTATGCATATGACCTCTTACACTAAAAAGCAACTGACAGTTTATAAAGCATAAAAGCAAGGAAGCATGGATTTTTCTAAATCCTTCTTCGTGCAACTGAGGTGCCTAAGGTAATTTCAATCCGTCTTCATGCCATCAATAATCTGTATTGGGAATGACTTCAGCACAAAGTTCATCAAAGTTAGAGGGCACATAATTTGTAATACTTGTAATCATTCATAACCTAAAAGGAGTATCTGATAAACGGAAGCTTGTGCCATTACAAAAGAGGAATCAATATGAGTATGAGATGGGCTTGAATTGGAGTCAATTTGGATGTAATTGAGCTTAACCAATGGTGGGCCAAGTTCATATGGCCAGGTTCAGTAGATGTGGGGGTTCAACAGGACTCAGGGTAGGTTTTCTTCACTATTAATCTCAGAGCTACCACTCTCATTACCATGTTGCTCTCTCTCTCTCCATTCCCAATCTTGATCTCTTCCCTAGATTGCAAGCTCAACATCTCCTACCCTAAGTTTACCTCGACAAGGCCAGTAGATGAGCACCGAGATGTTGTTTCCCTTCTGTCCATCAACATCTACTCAAACAAGACTCCTCTCCCGGGCCTATGATCAATTACACAATCTCCAGCCCCACTAGCATTGCATCCAACAACAATCCCAAAAATTAGCATTCAAGATTGACCAATCGAACCAAGATAAGCTAAGACTTCAAGTTAGTAAAATGACACCAATTTGTGCAGTGGAACTTGATTATGTATGTCAAGTATTATTTGATGTAAATAACAGATGCTAGCCATTTATGTGATTATAATGATTAACCAAGACATTGAGTAAAATTTTAAAAAATATTTGCATTTGACAATGCTTGAAGATATGGATACAGAAATAGTAACAGATCAAAAGGATGTACTTTCTGTGAACATTACCGAAGCATGTGATGGAAGAATAAGACCTCCAGGTTTAAGCCATTTATCTCTGGAAAAAATGATACTAGGCAACATACTCTATAGAGAAAGAAAGCTCTTATTTAGGAAAAAAACAAAAAAATGATAGGTTTGTCATTCAACAAAAGATAACATGCAGGAAACATGATAAGCACCTCATATAAGAGCATGTAGCCCATCCATTCAGATATTATGACATCGACTTTCTCATCAATGTTCACATCCTTCATCAATAACATTTATCATGACTCACTAAGTATTTCAAAAAAGGAAAGTTGTACTGGTAGAAATAGAAGTGTAAAGCACAGAAGAAGTAGCAATAGGAAGAATATTAACAAGAAACAAGCCAAAGTAAAAATCTAGAAAATTTGTCTAAAAAGGAAGGAACCATGTTTCCATTAATCATTTGTACAAGGTGACTAGCAGTGCAAATATATAGGAGCTGCCCATGCCCTGAATTCAAGGACAAATTATCATGACAGTTGGGGCGTAGCAATCCTGAGAACAGTTTGCAATGGTAATCAGGTTTCTAAATGCAATATTGCTTTTATTGGGATCAAAGGAGATATGCTGTGATGACTTTGCAAATGCTACAGTTGTTCACGCCTTTAGACGTAAATAGCAACACAATTTTTAAAGGGTATCTTGCATGCATCTCATATCCATCCATCTTAATTGTTTTATCATTTCTATTTTTATAAGCGAAAGTGAATTTAAATTTTATTTTCTGATTCTATCATTTCTCAAAATATATATATATATATAATGATTTTGTTTCTTATCTTTGATGAAGATCAAACATGTTTGTATAAACAATTTATATTATTATTCAATAGAGACAAAAGTTAATGATACATATTTGCTTTATTATTTTTAATTTCCAATTTTATTTTTCTTGAAAACAAAGAATTTTCACAAACCAAACAATGTTCCTAAAGTTCTTCTATATAATTTAAGCTACAAATATATTATAATTATTCTCATCCAACTGCCAAATATTGTTTTTAACTAAGATACACCAAGGAGGTTTATGTTGAATATGATTGGGAAAATCACAAAAATAAAACTAGTGGAACTTGCTCATATCAAATATTTCGTACTCAAGAATGGACATTTTTGTCATGCTTCCAACTTATTTTTCATCTTAAGAACTCGGTACAAGTAATATGTTGAAAAGTTGATACAAAATGAAGCATAATCAAACTCTAAAGTAGTTTTTCGTTGCTCATTTTTTTAACTGTAGTCATCCACACCCAGAGCCCATATAGATGGACTGAAATGTGCAAACAACATATAAATGATATAGGAATATAACAACTGCATGTAACAACAAAAGTGTACCTCAACTCGTCCATGCAAAACAGTCACCGTGTCAGATAGATTGTTGTCTTTGACAACTTCACTAGCCTGGTTAGGTTGCAAGCACACCATTGTTATGGTTAACAAAAACTCACTACATGAACATAATTCATAATTAAACTCCACGTTAAAATTTAACCTAACCAACTTTAAATTGTTCAAAACAAGAAACTGCAAACAAGAATCATATCATCTACAAGAAATATTTAATTACATTAGAAAACAGCTAGATGTCTGATTATAAGAACTTAATTATTTGGACCAGTTATTTGCTACAAATTGGATATGAAGCGTCAAGTATGTCATTGATCATGTTCAGTATGTTGATTACTCCATCAACTAAGGGAAAAAATTGACTAACGACTACAACTACTAGGTCTAGTGGTAAATGAACTAGTTCTCTTCTAGCTAAAGGTTGGGGGTTTGAATCAGTATATCATTGTTGGGAGAGGTTTAACATTGTCACTCACTCCAAAAGGGGAATAGTTTAGGGGAAAATTGAAAAGATATAATGATTAGACAGATTACGATATCAAAATATGTATAGACTAATCTCTCTTTAGAAGAAGAAAAAAAAAGTAAATTAAGATTGATTTCCTCTTCTCTTTTTTTCCTCTAATTCTCCATTTTATTACTTGTAGGAGAGGGAGAGTAGAGATTCGTACAATTTTAGGATTCTTTCCCTTTCCTCCCCCTTCCTCACCTAGTTACCCATCTGAGTAAACCAAGCCGTAGTGTTGAGTCATAACTAATAGTTGTACTAGAGAAAAATCCAGAGCCTATGCTTGCAAGATTTAGTTGCACATACCAAATATACACCCAATATTCTCTCTTGTAAATACTGATAATTTTTGGTGAGTGACTAGCATGAGCAATTCATCCACATTTTATCTACCAAAGATCAACCAGTCAGGATTAGAGAGGTAAAACCAAATTCTATCCAAGTTGTGAGCTATCCAAGATGGGAACTAATGCAAGCAAAAATGCATCACATCCAGTTGGGATGGATAGACTTCCCATTCAGATTCATGATAGTTTAGGGATGGGTCACTAGAATCATGATTGATGATTAACAGCCGGCAACAGAAATCAATAGAAAAGTTGAATTTGTCTCAAGACTATTGTAATTAGATTTTGGGTTGAGTAGTGATTATAATCAACATCCAACAACAGATGACTGGTTCTGGATGTTCCAATGCTAATAATAAATCTTGACAAATTCACCAAAGGACTCAAGGCAACATTATATAATTCAAAAGGCCAAACTACAAAAAATTATGACTCGGAGTAGCCAGTATAGTCAACATCAGATGTCTGGTTCTGAATGTTGCAAGGTTGATATTATAAAAAAAAAATCTGCCCAATTTCACAAAAGTCTCAAGATATCACTATAATTTAGCAGGTGAAATTACAAAAAATTTAGCCACATTCTAGAGAGGTACACACTCATTATCCATTTTTGACCTGTTGCACATGCCCTAAATTGAATAAGAAAGGTGGTGGCACCTTTAGAATTACAATATACCTAAGTCAACTGTAAGAAACATGCATTGGTAAAACAATGAAAATAATACTAAGCAGAGAATTTTATTTTCTGTAAACTTAATTGTCAACAAAATACTTGCAATTTTTTTTTTTTTTGCATTATTGTCTTTAAAAGAAAATTAACTGTGATAAGAAAACAAAATACCTGAATTGCGATTTCACTTGCATCTACTGCATACACCTGATAGTGGAAATGACTAACTTATGAAATAATTTTTTAACTAAGATAGACTACACAAGTAAATCAAAATTTCCAAGAAGTATTTCATGCAATTAAACTCCAAACAGATGAAAACTCAAAATAGCAGTTCTAAGAAATAGATCACTGTTTCTCGTTGTTTGTAACTATTAAGTTTTGGGAAAGAAAATATTGTATTGCATACATTATAAAGGGATAATTAAATGGTCATATGTAAAACTAACAACCCTAACCCTAATTTAGACTAAACCTACAATGTGGCAAAAGGCGAATACGCTCGCCCCCAGAAGACTAAACCTACAAGAACAATAACCTATTAGCTTTAATGCTCTTAATATTCTTTGCCTCAAGCTAGAGCATTGATACTATGTATCTCCAGTGTGTTATATAAATTAGATTAGCTCTCATTGGCAAAACATGGACTAGGAACAAAAATAATTACCTGAAAAAAAAATATAGTAACAGGTGGTGAAACATGGATGGCAAAGAATGTCAATCCTGATCGGATCAGCCAAATGTTCAACTTCTAGAGCCTTTTCCGTCAGACTTCATTTCATGAAGCCATACCAAATCAGCACTAGTTCATTTCCAGTGTACCAAAGAAACTGTGCTAAGAGACACTCTCACCAAATGTGCTTTACGGTGGTTCAGTTTTGATAAAATAAAAGGCCCCAATATTGTCCTCAACTATTGGAAGAGGGTTCATAGTTTACCTTGTATGCAATTTGTAAAATTCAGATGGAATTATTTCATAAAATGTTCATTTCATATATCAAGGATGGAAATTGTTTATGCTAGTTGAAGATGTGAAAACTTATCCAGCAAATTGAACACGTACTCAGGCAAATACCATGTTTCTCCTAACCTAGAATTATCCTCACAGACTAATTAAAGTTGGTTGAGAATCTAAATAAATTTGGTTCATTTCATTCAAAACAAGCATTTTTCTCTAGGAAAAGATCTGAACAAATAAAAGAAAAGAATTTGCATTTTTTGGGGGTTTTGGTTCAATGCAAAGGACTTGTTGATAACATAATAAACAGCACAAGCTTGCAACACAATTTACAAATGGCATTGGCAAAGCACTTGATGAGGGATGAGAAAACAGTTGTAAACAATTTGCCTTGTAAAGCACCAAAATGTTAGTTCGTACTATGAAAAATGATGCAATAAAAGGACAAGATTTATGTACATTGTAAAAAGGATATTGAAAAAGCAATAAATTAAAAGATAAGCTTTGACAATTTATTACCCTTTTAGCACCTGCTTTTGCACACAATATAGCAAGAATTCCTGTACCACAACCAACATCCAAAACAACCTACACAGAATAACTCTCTAAGTGAGATTCAAATAAAAAATACAGTTATTGACTTAATGAACATAATAGTAAATATGACAAGGAAACCAAAGGCTAGAAGTCAACCTTGTCAGAAATTAAATGTTGATATCGCATGATAGCAGATCTATAAGTTTCAGTACGAACACGATCCTGCAAATGATCAAAGGATTAAAATGCAGCCCATAAAAGACTGATGATAGCCTAAGCTCACTTAAAATTGTAGAAACTACAAAAATATTTTCATCATGATCTTCTACCTTTTATTTGGAAATGCTATTTTACTAGTTAACTTTATGAAAGATAATCCTCAACATAAAACAAAAAATCACATTTGTAATATCACAATCCCTCTACAGAAGACGATTCAGAACATGGATTACATATTGTAAAAAATTAGATAAACCAAAATAGTCATATCACAAGAAACAAGTTAATGACTCACACATTGCTCTGCAAAAAATATAATCATAATTGAAAATAATAAATACATTTTGATAAATGTATAAATAAATATAAAACTAAATTATAAATTGAGTTTTAAAGTTCAAGCTTTCACTTTATGCTAGAATTTTGAAATTTACATATTATAGCTATCTAACTTATCCTATCACCTTGACTATTACTTTGTTGTTTTGACCATTCTGCCTATTTGTATCAACTTAAATATTTTTCATTAATTGATACACTTCTAAATTGAGAAATTATTTTTGTCAGAAAATTTCTTGAATCAATTTCTCATCAACACATTGACTTTGTTATAAAAAAGTTGAAGCTCAAATATAAATCATTGCTAATTAATTATATAGAATGTATGATAAAAAAGTAACAATACTGTTAATAATAAAATATTAAATTAAATAAATTATTTATAGAGATTTAATAATAAAAAAATATATAGTATAAAAGTTATTCAAATTTTGGATACAGCATTATCCAATCAAAAATATTATAAATCAATTATTGATATTGTGTTTGATTCTTTTATTAAACTGAACTTTCCAATTTTTCAGTTAAGGTTTAGTAAAACTATTATATAAAAACTTATTGCTAAACTTAAAATAGCATTAATACCCATGAATAAGTGGTAGCATGAATGGCAAGAAATTAAGAGACATCTCACTTGGCATTAAATTCATACATTTGACTTGATGTGGTTGGTTATCCACAAAGAAACTCAAAATACTATGCGACAATCAACTATATGGATACCTCTTGGCACATTTAAATAGAGATTGGGGGTGTCATAGACTTAAGGGTATACTATGACAAAACTAATACGCCATAGCAGGTCCCAAAAATACAAAGCATTTTAAGTTTATTTGTTGAAATATCATGCAAAAGTACATTCAGCAGAGAGGACTAACATATTCAAAGACAATAGAAACAATCAATAAGGAGTTATTAAAATTACTTCTACCAGATCAAGATGTTATAGAGTTAATGCCAGCAGAAACCGTTCTCCCTCTCGTAGCATGGAACACTTAAATAAAAACATCTCAAATAGTATAGCTGTAATTCTATATCATGGTAAAACTTAAAAGGAAAAAAGTTACTTTTAGATAGAAAATTTACGCTAAGAGTGATTGAGGAACCATTGTGAATGTAGGGGAAAACAAAAAGAACGCTGTAAAAAAAATAATAAAATAAAAATAAAAATGGGGGGTTTTCGGCTTCCTCGGGGAAAACATCATACGCTCACGAAAGCAAGATGCAAGATCCAAATCAAAACCAACAAGCAATACGAGAAGGGGGAGAACAAGAGAAGGGAAAGACTTTAATCATCTCTTCGTGTACTCCAACGTGAGAATAGGCGCGGAAGTAGGCCATGTCGAACTCAGTGAGCGGCGGCACCTCCAGATTCCGATCTTGTTGCCTCTTCTGCTCTTGCTGCTGAAGCGTCAACGGCTGCCAGTAGCCATGTCTTCCTCCTCCACCTCCGGCGCCACTGCCGCTCCCACTCGGCCTACCCCTCCTCCTCCGGACAGCGGACGATGACGGGGATGTGCACCCGTTGCCGAGCATCCCAACGACGGCTCACGCGACGACCAGTGAGTTAAAATGAACGAGAACCCTAATCGCAACGCGCGATTCCTTGGTGGTGGCAGGAATCGAGAGGAGTGGAAGATGCGAGGGCGTTCGCGAGGCAGTAGGTTTTACTTTGTGGCTTCCGACAAAGGGAGGCCGCATCGGAGAGAGATGGGCACATGTGCGCGCTCGGGCGGAGCCAATTGAAAAAACGGTCCTGCGCTTGCTCTCGAGACGGACCAAGTTTCCGTTAGGAGCAGCATCACGGACTACTGTCCTAGAAACCAATGGGAGTAATGCGTCCCTCTTTCTCTTATATAGTTGTAAAATAAAGAAAAATAATAAAAGAATTTTTTTTTTTTTTTATAATTCATACGGTCCGGCTCTACAAATTAATCAAGCAAATGCTTGAGCGTCTTAACATTGCACCGGGAGCGCAGAAAAAGATTTTTGTTTTTAATAATTCAGGTATCCTTTTAAAAAAGGTTTTTTGATCTTCAAAATATTGTCATTGTAGATGTCACTATATTATTAAATACAAATATCTACTCCTACAATAGATGTTTACCTTCTTACTTATCTTAACACTGACAATTAATAATAAAAACAGACACCTCGTTCGTTGTAAGTGAACCACATATTTAATTTGCAAAGACCAGATGCTTAAATCACTGGATGAATTGCACTGCTGCACAAGAAACTCAAACAGCTCGCGCTGTTGAATGGTCAGAGAGACATTGCATGCTTCTACAAACATCGCCATCCTCCTTTGCTTTTGCAATGCAAGCCACCCAACTTCTCCTAATAAACTAGCAGCCTTCAATGGCGATTGCTCAACCTTCACCGATAACGACTGAATCTAATTTGGACGAACAAAGAAAAGAATAAAAGGAGCAGAGTAGTTGGAATTTTAGTTACTTGGAGTTGAGCTAGCTTGGAGGAGTATACGGAAGGTGCAAAAGCAGTTGTGTTTGGCCACCTTCCGAGGGTCACACCTAATTTACACCCTCCCTCCGTCCGATTGCATGCCTCGGGGGACCTTCACCGACCCTCATCCTCCACACCTTCCCTGCTTCTTCTAAAGCATATATATTATCAGTATCGTATTATTAATTATTATAATATAATTCCCTGCATCCACGAGTTTATATAATATCGACGGATTGATTGCAAGGCTTAATAATTAATTCGATTGCGGCTTTCTTTCTGTTGAACGGATTGAACGGCAAGAGTAGCTCCGACAAGCAAAGCGAAGCTAGCTACAAGGTCTTCGCGCGTCCATGCAGTGGATCTGGTCCTTTTATAAATTGATATTGCAGTACTGCACTTGGGGAATTAAGCTGGGCACGATGAACTCCGGCAACCAGACCGCCCTCTCGTCCCCTGCCGACGTCGTGGTGAGTGGAGTACTGCGGCTGCTGCCGGAGATCCGAACGGTGGAGCTATTTGTGGCGGTGGCAATTTTCGTGGGCATCCATGCGGTGAGACAGGGGAGAGTGCATGGGCTGTGTGTGTGGCCGGTGGTGGGCATGCTTCCGTCGCTGCTGCTCGCGCTCCGGCGCCACATGTACGAGTGGGTCACCGGTGTGTTGGAGCGGCAGGGCGGCACGTTCACCTTCCGCGGCCCGGTGGGCACCAACCTCCACTGCGTGGTCACCGCCGATCCCCGCAACTTGGAGCACCTGCTTAAGGCCCGCTTCGCCAACTTCCCCAAGGGCCCTTACTTCCGCGACACCGTCCGCGACCTCCTCGGCGACGGCATATTCAGCGCCGACGACGAGACGTGGCGGCGCCAGCGAAAGGCCGCCAGCCTCGACTTCCACTCGGCGGCGTTCCGGGCGCTGACGGCGCACTCCCTGGTGGAGCTGGTCCACGAGCGGCTGCTCCCCGTGCTGGCGGACGCCGCGGAGCGGCGAGCGCAGTTGGACCTCCAAGACGTGCTCCTCCGCCTCACCTTCGACAACGTGTGCATGATCGCGTTCGGGACCGACCCGGGCTGCCTCGGCCCGGGGCTGCCGAAGATTCCCTTCGCGAGCGCGTTCGAGAAGGCGACGGAGGCGACGATCCTCCGTTTCGTGATGCCGACGGCGGTGTGGAGGGCGATGAGGTATGTCGGGGTGGGAAGCGAGCGGTGCCTGAGGAGGTCCATCGAGGCGGTGGACGAGTTCGCCTACGACGTGATAAGGAAGAGGAAGGAGGAGGCGGCGGCGGCGGCAGGGGGAGAACAGGGGATGACCAAGAAGGGCGATCTGCTGACGTCGTTCATGGGGATGCGAGATGAAGATGGGAAGCCGTACTCGGATAAGTTCTTGAGAGACATCTGCGTCAACTTCATTCTGGCAGGGAGGGACACCTCGTCGGTGGCGCTGGCCTGGTTCTTCTGGCTCCTGAACACCCACCCGGAGGTGGAGGCCCGGATCGTCGAAGAGGTCGACAAGATAGTGGAGGAGAGGGAGGAGACGATCACCACCGAGCCGGAGGAGGACTTGGTGCTGAAACCGGAAGAAGTGAAGAGGATGGAATATCTGCATGCCGCCTTATCGGAGGCGCTCCGGCTGTACCCCTCCGTGCCGGTAGATCACAAAGAGGTGCGCTCGTATCCGTAAGAAACAAATTATATATAATTAATCCTATATATCATCGAATTAATTACAAACTATATGCCAAATCAACTGTATGCTGCAGGTTGTGGAAGACGATGTGTTTCCTGATGGCACGGTGTTGAAGAAAGGGACGAAGGTGGTCTACGCGATCTTCTCCATGGGGAGGATGGAGAGCATATGGGGGAAGGATTCCCGCGAGTACCGACCGGAGAGGTGGCTGAAGGATGGCCGGTTCTTAAGCGAGCCGGCGTACAAGTTCACGGCGTTCAACGGCGGGCCGAGGCTGTGCCTGGGCAAGGACTTCGCTTACTACCAGATGAAATTTGTGGCCGCCTCCATACTGCGCCGGTACCGAGTGAAGATGGTGGAGGGGCACCCTGTGGCGCCCAAGTTGGCCCTCACCATGTACATGAAGTACGGGCTCAAGGTCACCCTCACCAAGCGAGATCAACAAGAAGCAATATAACACCAGAAAACATATTATTCGATCGGAAATTAAACACTTTGTTTGGAATTAATTACTCATTATTACTATTGTGCTTTTGCCAGAATTTCATGTACCCTATTGATATTTAAAAGAAAAATTTTCAATAATATATTATAATACACGATTTGGAATACAAAATTCTGAACAATTTTTTAAATATTTTTAAACTGAATTAGCAGGGAATTAATTTTTCCAGAAAAAGGGTGTTGATTAAGAACTAATGAACAGATGTGGACAATTCAGAGTTCAAATTCGACCAGATTACGTTGAATGCGATACTCAATGCTTGTGCCGACTTGGCTTACTTAGATATGGGCAGTCAGGTTCATGCTGAAGTTGAACCGGAATTCGACACAATCATACACAATGCTATAACTGATATCTGTTCTGATATGAGATCGTGAACGAGTGAACCACCGAGGGTGAGCTGTTGGGTCGAAATGATTTCAAATATAATGATCCGGTGATGAGTTAGCTCCAGGATCCCTAAAATACTCAATAAGGATTAAAACGGGGGCAATGTGGACATTGGCACGCGCAACTACTTCAACGCTCAAAGTCAAATTTTAGTGGCCAAGAGAATGGGAAGGATAGTAAAGACCAGAAGTGTAGTCAAATTTTAGTGGCCAAGAGAATGGGAAGGATAGTAAAGACCAGAAGTGTAGATCCTTTTTTTCATGTACATAAGCGCACCTGGATCGCTGGATTCACCTAGGGTTAATTTTTTTTTTATTTAGTTTTTTTATATATTATATGTAAGTTTAAGATTTTAAGTTTTAGAAGTTGATTATAATGTGTTTAAGTCCATAAGATTTTTTCTTAGGTCCAGACTTCTCTCTTGGATATAGTGTTCAAATTTTAAAATTTTAGATATTCATGGGTATATTATATGTATTTTAATTTAAGATTTTAGGATTTAAGGGTTGGGTTATAATAAATTTAAATCAATAAGATTTTCTCTTCAGGTTCAGACTTCTCTATTGAATTATAAACTTATAATGTTCAAGATATATAATAAAATTTTAGATCATTATTATAGTGTTTATTTTTAGGAAATATTAATTTAAGAAAATAAAAAATAAAAAATTGAATCCAGCGCCTAGATTCAAATCTAGGCACCTGGGCTTGAGTCGCGTACGCACGC